>JASDQU010220611.1:0-13102 GCA_032191745.1 Picea mariana
AAGCACCAAAATTTGTTGCCCCATCAAGTCTGTCCTCAACTCTCAAACTTGTAGCCATTGACCCTTTTATGCTGAAAATAATAAATTCAAAAATCTTCCCTGTGAAGTGACTGTTGTCCCAACTTTTTGACTGCTGAAATTTCTGCTTCCTTTCAACTCAGCTCTGATACCATGTAAATTTTCAGACCCCAACCCAGTTTCAGTCTCGCTGATTTTTCAGCCAATGTTTAATGCCCAAACCCAGTTTTATATCAAAAAATAAAACTTAGTAGAAAATTAACTTTAGAACAGAAACATGAGGATTCTGAACATCATTTATAATGCAGAAATAAAATATCAGCAACATACAAAACTCAAAAAATATTGACACAGATATTCTTGGTCTAACTTTGACCCTGGAAAAACCCACAAGGGGAAAACCAGTGAGAGAGGGAGATTTTTATTATTTAGGAGCTTTAGATAATTTTGTTACAACATATTCATCTTCAGAAATTTAAATGGCAAACTTATCTCGATAACTGTGCCATGTCTTCACACAGGAAATAAGCCAAACTCCACAAAATTCTTTCCATAATTTTATGAAATAAATTGCAGGTCTTCTCCTCGATTTTTGTGCCTCCAAAATGTTGTACGGATGCCTCAAAATACATGCCAACAGCTTCAACAATTTTCTGGGTTCATTAATGGTTGTATGTCCACCTTGAAAATTGTGCCAAACTTTCTAGAAAAACCACACAACAACCTGCCTCGATTTCTATGCCAAGAAAGGATTGTATGGACCTGTATGGAATCCGTACAATGCGGCCTGAGTACGGATGTTTGTACCACCTAAAAAACTATGCCAAAGTGAGGCTGTACGGACTGATTAAATCTGTACCATACGAACATATTTTAACGTTGTTTTGTTTCTCAATTTCTATGCATACAAAAGACTATACGAACCTTGGAATCCGTTTTGTATGACCTCCTGTAAATGCTGAACCCCTTGCCTCTATTTCTGTGTTAATAAGATGCCTTGGAATGCATTCCCTAGCTCTCAGAAATGGCTTCTCTCTTACTGCTTGAAAATGCTCTCTCTCTTTCTCTCTCAACAATGAACCAACAACCCAACAATGGGTGCGCCCTCCAACCCTAATCAACCTCATGAGGTAGTTGAGGATTTTTCCAATCCAATGGTTGAGATTATATTAGATGAGTGCTAAGATTTGATGTCTCTTCATTCAGCCTCACTAAATTCATAAATTCACCTTTTAATTTGCATCTCACAAATTAAATGACTAGGGCCCACATTAGGCACTTTCTCACCCCTTAAGCGCCTAGGGATGGGAAACATTTCCTAGGTACTTAATTTAATTAGAAATTTAACATTTTCATTATTGGCCCTTGATCGGGAGATTCTGTTGAGTGTTCGACTTCTGTTCATAAATTCACACCCATTGGATTGTACTAGTGTACCTTGGGATTCAATGACATTATTGGTGATTTCCCTCACACTTGTTAACGATATACACTAATGACCGGTAATCAAGTGGTTTCTATTGTGTTTGACTTCAGCACATGTATTTGCATGGTTATATTCGTACTATAGAGTGATGGAGAAGAAGACTCTTGTTCTTTTCTAACAGATTCAAGTTGCATTGGAGTATATTCAGATTGTATTGTTGCATAGATCCTATAATATACCAGATATAAAATGTATGCAGAACATAAATAAAATGCTAGAAATGGCATAATAACAACAATATAACCATAACAATCACCACAATAACACTAAAATGATATAAGAATAACAACAAAAATAACACTTTGATTCTAAGAGCAATGTTCACAAGCCTCTTCGAGGGGGAAACCTCCAGTCGAGTAGAGCTATATTACAATAATATCCAAGATAGGGTTCTCATACCCTCGAATCTTATTTATACTAAATATGTCTATCAAAAGAAGCATCTAGAGGAATATCCTCTTAGAAGCGGAAGCTTCTATTAGGTCTTCTTACATTCGACTTATTCTATTTTATTGCAAGGCCTTATTAATGTTGACCTTTATTACATCCAAATATATTGTTCTACCTATGTGCAAGTTAGGACCCTAAAATTGTTGCAGAATGGTAGTTGGTTCCCAAGTGGCATCTGTTGGAGTTGTATCTTTCCACTGGAATAACACTTCCTTGATGGTTCTCTGATGCAGGTGATACTCACACTGGTCCAAAACTGCTTGTGGTTGTAGCCAAATGGATCCTTCTTTGTCTAACTTAGGAAGGTTGGTTTGACTTTGGCACTTAGTTCCAATCACCTTCTTTAAGCTTGAAACATGGAAAACAGGATGTAGCTTAGAATGACCGAGCAAAGCTAACTGATAGGCCACCTATCCCACATGCTTGAGAATGGTATAAGGACCATAAAATTTGGGTGCTAGCTTTTGACAATGCTTGGCCTTGAGGGAATTTTTCTTGTAAGTTTGTAGTCGAAGAAACGCATGATCCCCTTCTGTAAATTGACATTCAGAGTGACCGTGATCTGCTTGTTGTTTCATGTGATTCTGTGCCATGACCAAATTATCTTTGAGGGTGCAGAGAATAGCCTCTTGAACTGTAAGCATTTGATCAACCACCTAGACCTTCAAGAAACCAGGTAAGTATGAGAGAACTAACTGTGGATTTTGTCCATATACCGCTTCAAAAGGAGTCATGCATGTAGCTGTATGGTATGAAGTGTTGTACCACCATTCAGCTAGGGGTAACCATTGATCCCACTGATTTTTCTTTTCCGAGGCAAAACACCTCAAATATGTTTCCAAACACTTGTTGACAACTTCTGTTTGACCATTAGTCTGGGGATGATAAGTTGTGCTGAGATGTAATTGGGTGCCTTGTAGTTTGAACCGTTCTTGCCAAAAATTGTTGGTGAAAGTTGGGTCATGATCATAAACAATAGAATGTGACACACCATGAAGCTTGAAAACCCAATCCATGAAAAGTTGAGCCACCGTGGATGTTGTAAATGGGTGTTGAAGAGCACATAAATGAGCATACTTGGAAAGGATATCAACAACCACCATGATGACTAATTTATTTCCTGATTTGGGTAAGCCTGTAATAAAATCCATAGAGATATCCCTCCAAATAGCAGGTGGAATCGGAAGTGGTTGTAGTGTGCCCAGAGATTTGACTGTTTCTCCCTTGTTTCATTGAAACACATCACATTCAGTGACAAAATTATGAATGTCTTGTTTCATACCATCCCAGAAAAAAGAACGTTTGACCCTGTCATAGGTTTTGGTAAACTCGGAGTGCCCAGCAATGGGTGTAGCATGAAGCTCAGAATGTACCATGGATTTAAGTTTTGATTGTTTACTTAAATAAAAAAAATCTTTGTATCGAAGCTCATTATGGAGCCAAGAGTACCCTGGGGAAGCTGGAGAATTGGACTACAATTTTTGGATCAGATCTTAACTTTTGGGATCATTTAGCCATTCCTGGAGAACAGCTTGGAGCCAATCTAGTACAATGAAGGAAAGAGAGAAAAGGGATCCTTCATATTCATATTTTTGGGAAAGTGCATCGGCAACCACATTGTCTTTTACCTTCTTGTAAATGATCTCATAATCATATCCAAAGAGCTTAGTCACCCAATTTTGTTGCTCTAGGGAGGAAATGCATTGTTCTAGAAAATACTTGAGGCTTTGATGGCCTGTCTTAATTTGGAAGCGTTGCCCCAATAGATAAGGGCACCACAGATCAATGAAATGTAGAATAGCCAACATTTTCATAGATTCATTTGCCCAGATTTCTTTAAGATAGTTTCTTCCTAGTAAAGGCCAAAGGCCGACCCTCTGCATAAGGAAAACACCAATTCCTTTCCCTGAAGCATCACATTCCAAGACAAAGGTCTTTGTGAAATCAGGAAGGGCTGGGATTGGAGTGGTGCACATGGCCATATTCAAGGTTTGAAAAGCTTGTGCAACTACTGGAGTCCAAGTGAAAGAGTTATTTTTTAGGAGTGTAGTGAGAGGTGTTGCAATGTTTCCATAATTCTTAACAAACTTGCGATAATAACATGTTAAGCCCAGAAATCCATGCAAGATTTTGAGAGTCTTTGGGTGAGGCTAGTCTTGCATAGCTTCAATATTTTTAGGATCCACCCTGACGCCATCCTTGCCAACTAGATGACCCAAGTACTTGACTTCTGAGGTGCCAAAAGCACATTTAGACTGTTTCAGGAAAAGTTGGTGATGAGAGAGTAGATGGAGAACTTGATCCACATGAGCAAGATGGTTTGTCTAGGTTTTTCTATAGATGAGGATATCATCAAAGAAAACTAAGACAAAATGACGGAGAAAAGGACGAAAGACATGATTCATGAGGCTTTGGAAGGTGGAGGGGGCATTACACAAGACAAAGGGCATGACCAAAAACTCATAGTGGCCCTCATGAGTTCTAAAGTAAGTCTTGGGAATGTTTACCTCTTTCATATGTATCTGGTGGTAGCCAGAACGAAGGTCAAGTTTAGTAAAGAACTGGGTGCCTCTCAATTCATCCAAGAGGTCATCAATGTCAGGAATGGGAAATTTGTCTTTAATGGTAAGTTTGTTGAGGGCATGGAAGTTAGGACACATTCACCAAGAACTTTCTTTCTTTAGGACCACAACCATGGGAGAAGAGTAGGGGCTCGTACTAGGGCAGATAACGCCTGTGTTAAGGAGTTCCTGGACCATTTTCTCAATTTCATTTTTTTGGGAAAAGGGGTGATGATATGGACGAATATTGGGAAGAAGGCTTCTTGGTACAAGGGGAATGGAATGATCATGAACACCATGGGAAGGAGGGATTCCATGGGGAGTGGAAAAGACCACTTGATGTTTAGAAAGGATGGATTGGAGGTCTTGTGGCACCGAGGGTGTCTCTATTGCTTGTATGGCATGGAGTTGGGAAATAACACCATAATGACCTTTTTTGAGCAGTGTTTCCATGCAATGGGAACTAATGATCTCAGGTGAACCAGTGGTGATGCCTTGGAACTTACATTGTTGTCCCTCCTGGTAGAATTGCATGGTTAATTCCTTAAAATCCATGGGAATGGGACCCAAAGTCCTTAGCCAGTCTGCACCCAACACAATGTCACAATCACCCATGTCGATATCAAACATATGAGATTTCAGGTGGTAGTCACCAATTTGGAGACATGCATTTTCACAACGCCCTCCACATTTCATGGAGCCACCATTGGCAATCATGATTTGGAAATTATTGACTTCATGGATGTAGCAATGAGTTTCTTGGGCAATGCGATGATGAATGAAATTATGGGTGCTTCCACTATCAACCAAAATGATGACCTTCCTATGCTTGATGTAACCAATTATCTTTAGGGTTTGAGGAGTAGAGAAGCCAGTGAGAGAATTTAGGGAAATGACTAGTTCTACTTCAGGAGGGCCTGAGGGAGGGGTTATGTCAGTCATTTCAGGTGAATCAGACACAAGGGGAGTTTCAACATCCTCTTCTAAAATATCCTCTAATATGGCCATAAAAATATTTTGTTCCTTATACTTGTGGCCCAGGAAATATTTGTCATCACAATTATAACAAAGGAATTTGAGTTGGCGTTCATCCATTTCATCCCTAGTCAATTTTTGGATCTTTAATGGAGTGGAGGGAGTAGTGGGATTTACTGGTTTAGTGCGAGGGATAAAGGAGGGTTTTCAGTTTTGAGAAGATACAACCTATTGTGCTTCTTTATCTCTTTTAGTAGCCTCCACCCAACTCTAAGGTCGAGCCATGAGGACATGGTCCCGAATATCATCCTTGTGGCCACTGATAAAACACTCTCAGAAAAAGCCATCAGGCATGCCCTCTGTTCAAAAATCCAGATGCTTAAAAGAAGCTATAAAGTCTTCTACTATGCCTGATTGTTTCAACTTTGTCAAACGGCCCAAATGGTTGGTGTCAGTGTCAAAGCATTCATAATCTCTGCCACAAAGTGTGTCCAAGAAATATACCCTTGATGGGAAGTTTTTCTCCATTTCCACCATTGCCAACGTTCTTGACCTATATGGAGAACACCATACCAAAGTTTGGCCAAGTCATATCTAATGTCGTATAAAGATAAATAATGTTCCATTTGGGTTACCCAACTAGTGGGATCTGAGCCATCAAATTTGGTCACATCCACCCTCAGAAGGCGTAGGTCACGTTGAAAGTGATGGTGCTAAAAGTTATGGGAATGAGAGGAATTTTTAGCTTTAGTATGTGGAGGTGGGTCAGATAACGGGTTATTTGTAGGGATATGTAGCTTGGTGCAAAGCATCAAAATGACAGATTCAAGATGGGTAGTCATGTCTTGTTTGATTTCCTCCATTGAGGACTGCATGGTTTTATTGATGGAGGAAACATTGGCATTGAATTGTTTTACTTCTTGTTGGGTCTCGGTGAAATTAGATTGCAAGGTATTGAAGTGAGCTTCCAAGTCTTGGCTATGGGTATGGATCATGATGATGAGGGAACCAAAATGGGGCAGGTGGGGTAAACAATTTTTCTAAAAAATGATATGTATGAATGTGATAAGGGTGAAGAGATGAATTCAATGGAATAGGTCTCAAACAATGGTGCAAAAATTTCCAGACTTATATTTCCAAAAAAAAATTGTTTTTTTTTAAACCTATGGAGTTATACTTCGGTCTGAAGAATACTACAGTGATGAAATGCCCATATGCTTAACCAGGAAGAAATGTGTAATGATTTGGCAACCCAAAAATAGTTGTGTGACAATAGATCTTGTTTGTTTTAATTTGTTTATGTTTCTGTCCCCAAGGGTTAGGTATTCAAGGGTTATACAAACAAGGGCTTTCCTTGTGTTATTTCTCTCTGATATACATGCGGGGTCCAACAGTAGTACGAGGCCCAATATCTCAGGGCACTAACTAAGGAGGCTAGACAATGCCCTTAGCCATACTACCCGACTACCCAGGTACAAGAGAGTATCTTCCCGAGTGCTTTTCTCGATAGCACTATAGCACTCAAGTGGTTGATCGATTTATCTAAAGAGGGCTTCATGTAATCTAGGTTGATCTTTACACAAGTGTTGTCTGATGTGCTACAACTCGAAGGGGTACCAACAGGGGTTACAAGGGTGGCCAATAGATGTGTGCTTAAGTACCACTTGTATTTCCTATGTGTATGAATCCCTCAACTGTGTGTTTATGCGCGTACCAATAGATCTCTGTGGCTTAAAGATGTTGGAATACGTCTCTACCCTGAAAAAAAATTAACCCACAATTTTTGCCAAGGAAAGTGCTCTGATACCACTTGTAATATACCAGATATAAAAAGTATGCAAAACAAAAATAAAATGCTAGAAATGGCAGAATAACAACAATATAACCAGAACAATCACCACAATAACACTGAAATGATATGAGAATAACAACATAAAAAACACTTTGATTATGAGATCAATGTTCATGGGTCTCTTCAAGGGGGCAACCTCCAGTCGAGCACAAATATATTACAATAATATCCAAGATAGGGTTCTCATACCCTCGACTCCTATTTATACTAAATATGTCTATCAAAAGAAGCATCTAGAGGAAGATCCTTCTAGAAGTGAAAGCTTCTATCAGGTCTTTTTACATTCGACTTATTTTATTTTATTGCAAGGCCTTATTAATGTTGACCTTTATTACATCTGAATATACTATTCTACCTATGTGTGGGTTAGGACCCTAACAGATCCATAGTGTATGTCTCGTTGCTATGTTCAAATTTGAGTTTTTAACACATAGATCCACAATGTATTTTTGGTGGCTATGTTCATATTTGAGTCATATTGGCATGGATCCATAGTGTATGTTTGGTGGACATGACCTATATTACTTGACATGGATCTTTTCATGTCAACATTTATTCTTTGAGTCATTTGTATTATGAGTATGGGAATGCCTACCTCAGTGATGATATATTATTGTACTGTATTTCCTTGTTTGTTGGCAGGTTTCTGACCGACGTGTTCCTTGTTCCCTACACACACTTGACAAAGTATTTCAACTATCACTCTATTCTAACTTCATACTTTGGGGGGTTCTCTGTTACAAATTATTTTCGTCACCCCTATGACCGTTAATGATGTAAACCTATACTTTGTCTTTAGAAGGATCAATGGCCTGAATCCCTAAAGAAGAATGAAGACACATTTTCCCAGAAAGATGAAAATTATCTTTTCCTTTGTAAAAACCTTATAAAAAGGGATCATTTCACCTTTCTTAGTGTTAATGGTGTGACGATCTAGGATTTTCGTAGGTTGCACCACAGTGTCCTGCGACATCATCTCAGTTTTCTCATTTTTAAGGGTGCGACGATTTTCATACGAAGGAAAAAGAGCATCTTCTCGATTCTTCTAGAAGATAAGCTTTGAGGGTGAGTTGGTGTTGGCACAAGGGCAGACCCAGGATTTAATCTCCAAGAGGGAACCAACAAGCCCTAACTACTAGCCCTTTCGGAAAGACCTGCAAAGTAAATGCATTCTCACCCAAAGTAGCTATGGGGGGTTGTAGGATAGGGATGTCTACAACCAAAGGGAATACCAAGTGGATCATTACAAAAAAAACACATAATTTATATATCAAATATTAGATCATATCTATTTTGCACAACTATCTGTCAAATCTAACAAAGTAAACCAATAGCATCATATAAAATGACATAGAACACAACATCAATCACACACAACACAAGATATACGTGGCTCACCCTCTCTCTATGGATACGTCCACAGAACTATGCTTTATGATATATTAAGATGGAAGGATATAGTTCTTATATACACTCTTAGATAGTAGATATTCTCTTCTTCTCTCTCTTTCTCTCCCCTCCCTGCGCACCCAGTTTCAGGGTTGATCTTCGCACCCAACTGAAGACCTTACAATACCAGAAGGCTCTCGCACTCAGCTCTTCTCTCTCTCCTAGTAGTACTCACTCAATCATACAACAACAATGAAATATAACCCAACTTAGAACCAACCCAGCCTAGGTCCTTTAGACCTTTATTTATACATTAAAATAGCTCTTGGACACCCTTAGGTTAAGACCTAAGTGTCAAAACCCTAGGTCAACATGACCCGCATTTTCAGGGCTTTGTCAGCCTGTCTTTCCTTCCTTCATGCACAGTGATTCAAAGCATCTGTTGACATCTTATTTCACTTGTTGATTTTTCCATGATCCCTCTTCCTTGTTGATCTATCATCCTCAATTTCCTCATCCAACAAATTTCTTTCTCTTACTTTGCTCCGTCTTTTCTACTCTTTTGCTCTCTTCGACCCAGTATCATTCACTGTGTCTTATATGCAGTTCAAATTTTTCCTTTTCTCCCTTAATCTTCCCTTACTTTCATACCCAAGAGCCAACAGGCCCCCAACACTCACCTATGACTCATCCCGAGGCACCTTGGATCTAAATTTTCTGTTCCATTTCCATTTCAGACTACGCAGGGAAGCTTGTGCTTTCAGCTCTATTCCTCCCTTCCTTCCTTGTACAGACTATCTTTTCTATTTTTGGTACCCATTTTCAACTACAACTGGTACCTAGAACCTTTTATTTTTTCTTTTACTGAGAGATGTGAGGCAGCTGGTTGTCATAATACAATTTCAACCAGCTTTCGTTCACCAAACATTCCTTCCATTCTCTAATCAAAGTCTTCAACTGCGAAGCTCCTCCTTCTATAACATAGGTGACCTCATATGGCCCAAGATAATGCATCCTAAACTTACCTGGATTCTTCATGAACTTACTTTCATATACCAATACCAGATCTCCTTGCTTGAAAGCTTTCTTCTTAATGTGTCTGTCATGGTAGGCCTTTTCTCTTTCTTTATGAACCTGCTGGTGAAATCCTACAATAAATCTGTCTTCTTCCAGTTCGACCAACTGCGCAAGTCTCTCTTACACAACGTCAGTGTCATACATATATGTAAAGGATGCAATTCTTAGACTAGGAACCAAATATTCCATACGTACAATCACATCCATACCATAGACCAATTTGAATGGGGTCAACATGGTCAGTTTCTTACAAGTGGTTCTATAGGACCATAATACTGCTAGTACTCTCAAATACCAGTCATCCCTGTTCACACTGCATATCTTCGTCAGTGTTGTCTCTGTTAGCACTTTGTAATTTTCCCAAGGATGTGATAGCAGTCACAGAGGCAACATCAAAACCACTTCGAGTCTTGGATCTAGCCCTCCAAGACTTAGAGACGGATCTCTCTATCTGATATAGCTTTGTTTGAAGAGAATATTAGGCTAGATATGCAGAACATGTGTTTGTTTATGGATTTAGAGTTGGTTTGGTTAAGGCATAAAGGACCATTGGGAAATATGGAGTCAATGATAAAGATGATAGATGAATGAATAACTAAAACAAGATGTAACTAGGCAAGATAATCATGCAAGTGGATTCTTTGAGCTTATAGAATGGGAAAGGAAGAAAAGATTGGAATTCATTTCAAATGTAGAGAAGAGTACAATTGAATTCTACACTTCAAACTTGGAAGAAAACATAAATATTGCATTGAGCCAGCACAGGGTGTCAAGAAAAAATCTTGTACATTACCTTCTCATAGACAATACAGAAAGAAAAGCATATGAAATAGGAAAATCACGAGTTACATGAGGGAAAAAACTTAACCACTTAAACACAACACAGGAATATGGAAAAAGTATCTTTGTATTCATTCATAAAGTCCTTTACAAACTGTTGATCATCTTGACAAAATAGAAGACTATGTTTCTATATTATCTACCCATCTTTTAGTACTTCTAGGTCCAACCCCCCTTATGTATTTTACATCTGTATGTAAAGGTAAAGATGCTATCAGTCCTCAAAAATTTGAATCCTACCCCTGCTTTCTAAAAATAGAAATAGGTACAATGATTCGACACATGTAACAGATGGTCTCCTAAACATAAGGGTCGATTATAACAGAAAAGACACATGCAAAAATTTCTCCTGATTTCCAGAGTGTTGTTTCAGTAGAGTCCTTTTTCCATTCGAAAGGTAGACATCACATTGACAGGTGGAGAAATCAAATTCCTTTTACTGGTCTTCATGATATCTTCAATAAATGTCAGAAGATGACAAGACACTTTGAAATCCTACTTTGACAAATGGACAATATTTACCACAAATTTTAAAATCCACTTAACCTTTTCGCCTTAATACCTACCTCAAAAACTTGAAAAGGGTGATGATCTGTATCCCTTTGATCTTTATCTTTCATTTGGAACCCCTTTCACAAAATCTAGACATCAAAAAATTTGTTCTGTGAAAAATATGAAAATTATGTCATCCCTTATGCTTTCAGTAGCTTATAGGTGTAAAATAGGAAAGGGTTATCTATTGAAAGCGTAGATTTCGACAGTTAACAACACCTTTAGGGAAACGAATAAACTACTGAAAAATCTGAGTTCTCCACCCCTGTTCAAAACTGCAAAAAGAGATTTTCTTTGACCTATCTACTCCTTAAGGTCTTCGTTTAGGTTCTCAACAACTTCAACTAGAGCTCTTAAATCAGAATGTGCTCTTGGATTAGGATTTTTTAGCTTTAGTTTGATCCTCAAACCTTTAATCATTTTAAGCAATTTGTGATTTTCCTTGAGCAATTTCTTGTTCCTTTTCTGTTCTTTTACATGCATTTTAGCTAATCTTTCAAAACAATCTCTTACCTCATCTGAGGTATTGCTTATAGTCTGGTTTTGGGATTTGATGAACCTCTCAAGCATTTTCATCTCTGATATTTCTTCTTGGAGTTTTTCAATATTCGATGGTTTGCTGACCTTGCTGTGCCTGCTGGTTGATGTTTTAGGAATCTCCAAGCCTGGGAACTTTGATGGAAAAGGTGTTTCTTTGAAGATAGCCTGTTCAGGAACCTCTCCTTCCCCTAGCTCTAAATCCTTGTCTGAATCTGTATAAGGCAAATTCAAAACATTTTTACCAAAGGCATTTGTTTGCCCTTCTGTATCTTGGCTAAAAAAAAGCATCTTCTTGGCTTTCTTGGACTTGGAAGAAGAAGTTGGGTCCTCTGTAATTACTGTGGAAATGGCTCTCCTTTTCCTTTTACTGCTCTGTGGTGTTGAAAACTTAATGAGTGAAGTCTTTTCTGGTCCTTGGGCTGGGGTTTTGGTTCAAATTCACCCCAGAAAAGAAGATACTCCCAACTCCTATCCCTCTTCTGCAATTCTTGAAACACTATGAGTTTGATAAGACTATGATGGGAAAGTCTACCCTGCACCTTGCTAGGTATGGCCTGGACCTAGTGTGCCATATTTGTTACACATTATTTTCGTCATCCCTATGATCGTTAATGATGTAAACCTATCTGTTTCCTTCAGAGGGGTCAGTGGCCTGAGTTCCTAAAGAGAGAAGGGAGAAGAACTGAGTTCCTAAAGTAAATAAAATCAAAATTACCATTTCATTTTCACTATTTGAAAAGTGGGTTTTTCGTTTTTATTTTTATTTTACCCATTTAACCCTAATTAATAATGCAAAAGTGAGTATATTGACTTGCAGGCACCTAACGAGACGATTATGGATCCAAAAACTTTTGAAGTATGGTGTGTTTGTTTGATTTTTTATGGTTTTAATCTAAAAACCTCAAGTGTCTTTTACCCGTTCTAGCACTTGTGAAAAATTTAGAACGTGGTCGGGTGTTGTTTTATCCCTTTTCTGGGCTTGATGTGGTTACACAAAAAAGGAACCCCCCTGGAGTTGACTTTAAGCTCTTTTCACGACTCCCTAAACATGAAAAGATTGCCAAGCGACCTTGCTATTTTCACGCTCGTTAAAGTATTTGAACTTATGCGTCCTTCGAGTGATAGTTTAACCCTTTTTCGGTCTCGTTGGACTATTGTACGAAAAAGGCACTGAGAGAGTTCTCTTTTGAGTGTTTTTCCAAACTCTATAATCTTGAAAAACCTTCGAGTTTACTATCTCTGGACTCGTTAAACAAACATTGACAGACCCGTGATGGGACTGAACCACTCCTTCTTAGGGTTCGTTAAAAATACTCCGAGGGAATCGTCCGAAGGATGAGCTTATATCAAAAAGCATATGTG
>JASDQU010220611.1:13202-31074 GCA_032191745.1 Picea mariana
TCAATAGTCTAGATCTAAGGAAAGGGTAGTATTCTGTCACGTTTTGTTCCAGATCCAGGTGGATCTGGGGAGATTGGTCTGTGTCCGCACTCACGAATTTATCCATAAACAATCTTTGTCAAACTTTTGTGAAGGTAGAAGCGCATATTTCATAGGACATCTCCTTGTGAAATGATTCATGAGCTTGAAGTGGTAGAACATTACTCTGCTATATCTGCCTTCACACGTTATATATACCTGGATGGCTTTGAGCAGATGTTGCCACTTATCTTCCAAGTAGGATCTAGGGATATCCTTTTTCAAAGTGATACATTTGTGTTCGGGTTTGAGATAAGACCTGAACTTAATGTCTTTAATAGTGGTTGACTTGAACCATCTTTCACCAGTCCTTGGCATTTCTGTCACTACTGCAACAATTGCTTCATCAACATGTACCTCAATTGTTCCAACTTTGGATTTGGCTCCGTCAAAGGTCAATGAAAATGCTTCAACCACACCTTGATGAAATCCTTGGAGTTTTTCATAGAATCTATAGCATCCCATGTCTCTGAATATCTGGCAAATCTCAGGGTGAGATTCCAGATAAGTTATGTCACTGATCTCCTTTCTGAGCAAATTTCCTCAATTCTTCATCTGCAATAACGGTTGTCAATACATGCACTACAACAAAATCGGACGTGGAGAGATATAGTGGCGTTGATAGGGGATGAATTGAAGTTTGGGCGAAGGAGTGTGTGGTATGGGGAAAAAGGTTTGAATGAAAACCCTTGATAAAGAATGAAAACCAATCACAGTGATGATTGTATCATTCAATCAAGACAGAAAAAACCACATGATGGATTGGGAAAAACAAATGATGTGAGCTTATGGTGATCGGATCTACTAGATTAGGGTTAAATAGATATCATTAAATAATCATAACAGACAAACAATCACTTGTCCAGATCGTATTATGATTTGATTTTAGTTGATTTCGGCAGCACTTGAGATGATGATGTTGTGTACCGATGGCGGTTTGAGAATTCGATGGGATAGTCTGACTGTTAACCGACTCTATGCTTTCGATAGCTTAAAACGCCTCACACATACCATTTTAGCTACCGAAAGAGACAATTTTCGGCATCTTAGAATACTTTGAGAAAATTCCCTTAGCTACCAAAAGTGAAATTTTAGAGCTTTTCTAATAAAAGTACAGACTCATCACTTATTTGAAAAGGAAAATCCAAAGCTCTTCTTGAAGACCTCTAACTCAAAAATCATTCATCTAGTGATCCATCTTATTACCTAATGAAAATAACTTGGAAAAATTTATGTCAAATAGACAGTAAGACCAGCAAGCCATGAAATTCATTATGATACCCACCAATCATATCTGGATGATCAGGTTTCCTATCATTATAGGATACTAACAGTCTCCAAGATCTTATTGAATGCTTCAACTATCCCATTTTCTTGTGGATGATAGGGCATGCTCTTCTGATGGTGAACTTCAAATTACTCAGTCAAGGCTTCAATGGTCTTATTGATAAAATGTGTGCCTTGATCGATCATAAGGATCTTTGGGCATCCAAACTTGGTTATGATATCATCAAGTATGAAGCGTGCAGTTGTAGTTGCACTACAGTCCTTAACTTCTCTTGCTTCGACCCATCTGGTCAAGTACTTTGTCACAATGATTATGTATTTTGTTCCTGTGCGCTTCCTTGGTGGGTTTATAGGTCCCATGAAGTCAATGGCCCATTTCTCAAATGCTTATAAGGTCAGTTGTGTCGCTAAAAGCATCTCGTCTCTTCTAGATGGCTTCCCAACTCTTTGTCATACATCATAGGCCTTATATATTCCTTATCATATTTATTCAGAGTAGGCCACCAAAGGCCATCCCTAAGAATATTCTACATTGCTTCTTTCCCTGCGTAGTGTCCTCCTACGATGCCTTCATGTGCTTCTGTGAGGATCAATGGTCTCTTTACTTCCATAAAAAATCTTCTCAATATCTCATCAAGTCTCATCTTGTATAGCTGTCCAACTATAAGTGAAAAATATGCAGTGCACACTACTAGTTGTTTCTTCTGAGTGATTGTATATTCACTAGGTGTTAGTCCTGTTGATAGGAATTGAACTATTTCCGTGAAGTGGTCATCAATTTTTCTAATGGCCAACAACTATGCATCTGACAGTGTATCCTACAAACTAGTAGGTTCTTCTCCATGTTCCAACCTTGACAAGTGGTTAGGACCTTTGTTCATTCTTCCTGGCTTAACCACGATCTCAAAATCATATTCCTAAAATAGCAGAAGCCATCTTCATATTCTCCCCCCCAACACTGGCTTGTTGACAAGGTATTTCATCACAGAGTGATCAGTAAACATTTTAAAGTGTCCTCCCAGCAAGTAGTGGTGGAACTTCTGCAGCGCGTACACCATGGCTAATTGGTGTAATTAATCTCAGTTGTTGATAGCTTCATGCTAGAAAAGGATAACAGGTGGTCAATGTCTCATGTTCCCGATTGTGCTAACACAACTCCTAATGCAATAGAAGATGCATCGACATGCACATGAAATTCCTTGCTCCTATCTAGAAAAAACAGAATGGCCGCAGTAACCATTTTATTTTTCAATGTGTCGAAGCTCTGATCGCATTCTTCTGTCCAATGAAACTGACAAACTTTCTTGAGAAGCTTCTCCATGGGTGCTTTTATCTGAGCATATCCCTTAATGAACTTCCTGTAGTATCCAGTATGTCCTAGCGCAGTCCGCATCTGTTTGACTAAAGTTGGAGGGGGTAGATAAACTATAATGGTAATCTTGGATGGATCTACCAGCAATCCCTTCTTACACACAATATGGCCCAGCATCACGCCGAAGGGTGAAACGAAGATACATTTTTTCAGGTTTAAGGAAATATAACATTGCCTACACTTATCCAATCCAACATTATTCTTAAACATTCAATATGATTTTGCAAAATGATGAAAACAATCCAATCATCGAAGTATGCTTCTAGAAATTTATGTAAAAACTCCTTAAATTCTTCGACCACCACCCTAGAAAATATGGATGATGCATTCTTCAATCGAAATGGCATCACTGTATACTGGTAGGATCCCCATTCTATTGCAAATGTGGTCTTATGGAAATCTTCCTTGGCAATCCGGATCTGATGGTATCCTGAAAATCCATTTGTAAAAGAATATACCTCCTGTCCTCCTACATTATCTAACACTTCATCAGTGAATGGTGTAGGGAATGGGTCATGAAAACATACATCATTTAGCTTCCTAAGATATTCATAGATTTTGATTTCTCCTGTCTTCTTATCTTGTACCACCATAGGGCTAATCCATTCTGATTCTTCAACAGGTTCTATGATTCCTACTTCCAACATTCTGTCAAGCTTGATCTTCACTTTATCCTTATATTTAGGGTTCAATTTGTAGATTCTCTGTTGTTGGACACACCTACCACACTTAGAGGGGGGGGGGTGAATGAGTGTGGGGCTCTTTTTCTAAAACTTCCCTCTTCACATAAAACTCCTTAGTTAACATTCATCATTTATTCATTACCCATTGCTGTCATTTATAAACAGTTAGATGTTAACATATAGTAGCAGCATATATCAACAACACATATCATCAATAAGTCATCACCACAAGTAACACAAAGAAAAAAAGATGTATGTATAATTGTTTTTTTTATTATGGACAACAATGTGGGGTTTATCAGCAACAACTGAATAGAGTACAACTCTACAAGAGCACCAACTCTATGATGAAAGACTCATCTTACACCCTCATCACCAACTGAGATGAGGCAACAATCCTCAACAGATATCAATCTGTTAACAGGTACACTACCTATCAGTAGTGAAACCCATGTGTGTACACATCCTGGCTCACTACAGCCCATGTGTGCACGCGACCAGTGTATAATGCAACATGCGTATGCTTCTGAGCAACTAGGGTTTTTCTTTTCTTCACATGCTCAGATACTCTGCAACCTGCAATCAGTTTCTCTTATGTCTTCCATTGTCCAAATTGACCCACATCCAGTCACAACATCTCCAATCTCTCCAATAGCTTGCTCATGCTCCACAATAGATCAATATGAATGCTATCTCAAACATGTATAAGCATCTAGTATACCACAGAAATCATGTCACCACTGAATCACAAGAGTACTGATCACTCCATCGACCAAATCAACCAAAATGAACCACATCATAGAAGCCATACCAATAATTCCCTAAGCATTCCCATCACATCAAACAATAGTATTCATAAATACAATAATGTAGTCATACCAGTATCTTAGTGATAGATCTAAGGCCATAGAATGCAGATATGGAACCTGCCTAATCATCCAAGAGCTTGGCACCAACTCAAACACAAGTCTTCACCATTTTATCCACCATATGCTCCCTGTCTTCAGACATCCTGCATATACCTTAATGTATACGCACCCTAAGCACAGATAACCCGCGTATACCTCAGAAACTAGGGTTTTTGAAGTTTCGAGAATTTTTTCGTCAAGATATCCAACATTGCTGAAAATTTGATGCGCCCATGATATCCTCCTCTCGCTCTCTTCCTCAGAATAGATCTTCAATCATGCTCAAGAGATCCACACCAATAATGCTCAAGAAACTCTCCATCAATACTCCACAAGATAATCTCAAGAATCTCTCCATTGATCCACAAAAAGGATGATCAACAAGAGACCATAGCTATCTTATTTATACTTTCATCCTCTAGGACCTCATGGATGATTTTAGGGGCTAAATTTCGTTCCTGGGCTAATTTTCCATGTTTTTTCCCAAAAGAGTTTCGTTCCTAGGCTAATTTTCCATGTTTTTTGCCAAAAGAATATTCTCTATTCTAAAAATGATTCGCCCAAATTCTATAAGAGAAAATTATTTTACCTTAAAAATCACCAAAATTTTATACAAACTATATAAAATCCTTAGAAATTTGAATATTTTTACAAAAATATCGTCAAACATTTTATAGTTGGCATATGAAGGATTAGTTAGATTCTCCAAGCTTTCTACATTTTAAAATAAATTTGCATCCTTAAAATCATCCCTGGTCTAGGCCACTTAACCCATTTTTAGGTTACTTAACCCATTTCTAGGTCACTTAACCTATTTTCCATATTTTCGGGTTAACCACTTTCCATGAATAGAAAGTTCAATACTTTGTCATTTAAATATTCCTTCTTGATTTTGTCACTGTCATGCAAATTATATCACTTTTCTAATGACCTGAAAACATTAAATTGTCAAACCAGGGTTGGTAATATTAGAGCTGCTACACTATATGTGCGAGTAAGAATTTTCTAAAGACTATTAAAAAAGAAGCCAAATTACTCTATCTATAAAACTCTCTACTTTCAAAATGCAAGAAAGGATATTTAACCATTAATTTCATCTATTCTATTTTAACCATTGTCTACAGTTGATGCTAAGCAACCCATTTAATCTATGTCAAAACTAGAGAAATGTAATTTAAATACCGAACATAACTCTAAGCCTTCCTTCAAATCATCTAAATTCTATTTATCATCTATTAATTCACAATTCATCTATCAGAAATGCAGAAAGAAATGTTTTAATATCAATCACCAAATCCTCTTCTATCCTTTAGTCATCTACAGTGTTGAACAAGTGCAAAACAAAATAACTAGTGCGAAATGGGTACGGAACACTAACAACAACTCTATTATATTGGTAAATATATTTCCTATGGAAGGGAAATCCTATGAAAAGGAAAAATTTAATCTACGCTATCCTGATGTCATATCTTAATCTACAAAATCACAACTAACTCCTAAATCAAATCCACTAATTATCCACTAACTGTAAATTCAATCTAAGTCACTAACTCTGCAATTTCCTTCAACTGACCTGTGTAAAAGTAAATGATAAAAACTTAATCAAAATTCCTTCTACGTTATGGTTTTAAACTGATAGACTATCAATTAAATTTATTGAAATTCAACTACCATGCATGAATCTATTTATATTAATAGGAATTCAAACGATCCAAACTTTATGAATTAATTTAAAACCTATTTGATTCTACCATTCACTATTTCTATCTTATAGTTCAATCTACGACTTTGGCAAATTGGTGATTCAATCTACAAAGCACAAAACATGGTTATTCAAATCTATATGCCAACTATCCTATGCTCTATGCACAAAGATTATTCTACGGAATTACAATGCCATGTGATTTAAATTATAACAGAATTTAATCTAACAGTTGCATATTTAAATCATAAAAACATGGAACAATTTCTACAGTGATTATTTCTATAGAAAAGACAATCAACATATACTTTGTATATCTACTAAAAATGGAGAGATCATCTACCTTTGGTGGTGGGCCCTCCCACAGAGACAAAGATCCCTGTTAAAGTTTCAGAAAAGAACGATTTACACTACCATATCCATTCAACAACTATTGCAAAAATGATTAATCCATGTGTTCAATCTTTAACTAGACATCAATTCAGAGAGAAAACCAACATCATTCTATTCAACAAAAGTCTCAGTCAAGTTTATCAAAATCAATCGTTGCCCTCATACCAGGGCAAACCCATCATTTTATAACATTTTAATCCTCGTTTTTGGAATCGATGATCCTCCATCTAAGCTAACTACCAACGCTAAAAATGGAAAAACCATGTAGAGTATTAATTACATAATAAACATGAATGGACAATCTCATGACACAAAGGGTCACGAGATTCACCTCTAATAACAACTTCTAATAAATGTGTCTCTGCATATGTTCTTCTTTGAATAGGAGTCCAGCTTGTATGCTGAAGTGGCATCAAACTTTTATGAAGCTTCACGAGAAAAAAGGAGGCCGTGTCAACATGTGATAATCTGCAATAGAGTAGTCAAAAAGAGTTGCATCCCAATATTGCATTAGTCCATTAATCATAGTATGCATTTTTTTAATTAACATTCAAAAGATTAAAACATTTGAAAAATGTATTAAAATATGATCTTTTTACCTTAGAAACATGGTTAGGCAGGGAAAAAGGATATAGGCTAGAAATGTAGCAAAATAGATAGATGTTTGTCAAAAGGAAATATAAGATGCTGGTAACTGGTGCAGAACAGGTGAAAAACAAGTCAAAGATATGCAAAAATAGAGGTCATATTCATGGCCCAACATTTCCCCCAGGCTGAAGTACTTGCATGTCCTCATGCAACAGGACTAGGAATAGGGGAATTAATGAGAAATTGGAAACCAAGAACTGTTTGTATCTTCAACTTTCTAACTTGCTTCTTTAATCTTCCGATCTGTGCTTGTCTCTAATGAACAATCTTCTCAATATTCTGCATCTTTTTAAGAAACTCTGTCTGCCTTCCTTTTAGCCGCTCTACCTTAGCTCTCAGATGAGTGTTCTGGATTATTCACAACTCATTTTCTATTTCTATATGCCTATTAAGAACTTCATATTCTTGAAGTTTCTCCTTTAGGCACACATTTCTTCTTACCATCCTACCAAGGGAAATACATCCTTTTTCACTTCGAGAATTAGCATCTGTAGGAGAAAAACCGTCTGAATTTCCATGAACATTCTCTTGCATTGGTGTAGACATTGATTCATGTACCTCAGGGGCTTCTTCTATTTTCTTACAATCGTCAACTTCATTTTAAACATAACCTTGAACAACATTCAAAATAGAGTTAACAAGGTTTTCAACAAGGTCTTCACTAGCTATAGGATGTTTAAAGTCAAGAACATCAGTTGTAGGGTTACCAACGAGGTCCTGAACATCCTGTTTTAGAACAATCTCTTCCTCCTTAGGAATTTTCCCAAAGTCTTCAACACCTTCTTCCCGTCTGTAAACTTCTTTTAATAATCATGACATGCTTCAAGTTGGACTTGGCTGGAAATCTATTCCCACTGTAGGAGCTTCCTCCATGTTAGCAATTTTACTTATGGTCATAGGATTTGAATGAGAAGGTTTAGCTAAAGACTTCTTTTTGATTCTTGGTTTAACAATGAAGTCCTCGACTCTGTCAGAGTCGAGGTCTTCATTCAATCTCAACTCAAAATGAAAAGGGCTAGGCACTTTATCTGTAACTTCTTCTGACTCAATATACTCCATCTTTTCTTTACCTGGATTTGGCTTCTTCATACACTAGTCTTCCTTTTCCTTTGTATTTTCATTATCGGGTACTGGAGCTTCAGAGGTATCAGGGGAGAATAGCACTCTCGACCGCTTTTTACTTTCAGAGGGTGTTTGTGGTTCATTAATATCATGCTTTTTCTTTGTTCCACGTCTTTTGGAATTAACAGATGCAGGGGTTTCAGGTAATTCAGAGGAAGACTGAAGCCGAGTCTTTCTATTAGATAAAATTGTAGCCTTACTGAATTTTGGCTTTGATCCCGACTTCTTAGATTTACCAGGTTTAAAATTCCCTTGAAGACACCCTTCCCAGGTTAAACCTTTGGCTTCCAACGTACATGAAACAAGAATTTTAATTAACCCATGGTGAGACAAACTACCCTTAGGATTAGTTGTACTTTTCTAAATCTGGTTCACCATTTTTCCCAGGGTTTGGTGCAGATAATACAAAATGTTCATAGGGGAAGTTCCTTCTAGATGGAGTAACAACTTAGCATGATATATATATAAAGTATCAAAACGTCCTTCGCAAGTGAAATTTTTTTGCAAAATATATAGAACCTTACCCCATAATCCCGACAACCAGTTTTTAGGAATGCCTCTTGACCAATAAGCATCATTGAATTTAGGAATCAACAGCTGATTAAAAATATCCTTCGCAACTAGTTTGCCTTTACACCATCTTTCCCTTGTACATGGCAGACCCATTTCCCGACTGATAAGACTCTCTGTAATTACCAATTCAAGTCCTTTGATAATGGTGCGATGTTCGTCGAAGGTCTTAGCAAATTGTAGAGCAATCTCTGTATCATATCCATCAAATTTCTCCAAAAAGGGCATCCATCCTGCGGCTTCAAAAATGTGCTTGGTATCTCAAAATTTCATCAAGGAAGCAATCTCAGCCAGACTATCAAGTTCATGCCTACTAGCTACCATGTTTACGGGTACAGAGGTGAAGGCAAGATAGCGAATTATGAAGGTCGGGTTGAGAATGGATAAGGGCAGAAACATTATGTGCGATAGGGTTAAACAATGTCTTAAAAAGAGGTAAAACATCTGCAGGCATCACTATGTGTGGTTGATCAAACGCATTCATCATTAATTAACCACCCCGAAGTACTTACCAAAATCATGCAGAGATAATAGTAGTTGCAAAGATATTGTTCATGGAAAAGTGTATATAAAATCGTGGGATAGAAAATGTTCATGGTGACTCATCATGAGTGGAGTGTCTCAAAGTACAAAGAGTATGAGTGAGAGTAATGGAGAGAACACACCACATGGTGAGGATAAAATCATTGTCGGGAGAGGGCAGGTGCAATCATTTTGTCAAAGGCAAAGTATCGTTATAGAAGGATGGCGACAATCAATCATTCTTTTAATAAATTTAAATGTATTAATAATTTGAATGATTAACTAAAGAAACACATACCTCATCCATTACTTACTGTTTTCATGTTTTGTAACAGGTGCTGAAGATCAGAGCCCAAGTGTATCCTTTTTCCATATATGTCTCCTGCTGACTACAATGCCTCTGTCCCAGCTATGCTGGTACAGAGAAATTATAAAAGTTCTCCCTATTTTTCCTTTGATTTTAATGAATTATACAGCTGAAACTTTTTTTGCAACAAAGTGCCCTCAAATCCTTTTGAAACCAATCTGATGCTTCTCCTGAATATAACTAATATTATTCTTTCTCATGAATAAATTGACTAAGTACCAGGTAGGTATAGAACTGGTACAAAACAAGTACTGAAAGAGTGCTGAAATAAACTAGTGCAAAATCGGTACCAAACTGGTACAAAACAGTAACTAGAAAAATGTTGAAATAAGATGAACAATAACTGCAGTGAGAACAATCTGACCAAAGTGATCTCTAGCCAAAGACCGAGCTCCAAGCTCTATAACTGAAAACCAACTGCAACCGGACCAGTATCCCAAACCTATTGAGGTGTAGAAAAAGTTCCCATTTTGGAGTAAACAAATCTCTGACTAACTCTGAACCTGTCCTCCTTTTATTTCAAAGAGGAATCAACCAAAATCATCAAATCTACAACAACTTCAAAGATTTTACCCATGGTACAAATCTTTATTGTGTGAATAAATGTTTTGAAGTCGAACACAAAAAGAAGTCATTGGATTATCAGCCATTAATGTATGCTATTAACCAATGTGAGAGGACCCACCATTGATGTCAATGGGACTCAAGGTACCTGTAGTACATCTTAACAGGTACGAATAGATATTTTGATGTCGATTCACCTATAAGATCTATCAACCAAGAGACATTAATGTATTCCCATGGTTGTTAGCAAGGAGATCTGCCATTAAGGCATGCAAATTCCAGGTTACTAAATAGTCTCTAGCCTCATCTCCAGATAAGGTGTTGATGTCGATGGAGTGAGACTTGTTGGAAGGTGGACCTTAATGTATCCCACATCATCCAACTCGAGTACAAATATAAAAATATGTAGAAAATGATTTGGTGGAACAATAATCACTTACTTGTGGATTTTACGAGCCCAAGTTAGTTATTGCTCATTGCTTTTTCACATTTTGTGAGTCTGAAAAATAGCTAAAAGAAGACTCCAAGGGGTTTTATTTCCCTCAATAATCTATTGGATCCAGAAAAGGAATAATCATATACCCAATAGATGCTCCTCTCATACTTTAATGAGCAACAAAGGAAGCAAACAAGCTCAAAATTTATTAAATTAAAGCAAGACAATATGGCAGTATTATAAAATGTTTCACAAAATAAACAATCTTACCTTCTTACCCATTACGAAAAATAAAGATGCTTCCATTTTGTACCTGCCTCAATCCTGCAAAACTTAAAAAATAGATCAAATAATACAAGAAAGAGAAAAACCTTTTATCATTTTTATTATTATATTCTTTTATTATTATTTTTTTTAATTTTTATTTTTTTTCAGATTTAAGAAGGAAAAAGAATTAAGGAGTAACAAGAGAAGAGGAAGACTCTTCTCTTACTAACTCCATTTCTGTTTGTTTTGATATATCTTGCATGAAATCATCTTTGGATTGAGGTTTATGATAAATTCTCAGTCGATGTACATTTACTACGAAAGAATGTTGTGAATCATCAATGGTCTTAATCTTAACAGAACCGTTATCAAAAACTGTCTCCACTTCATAAGGTCCTAACCAACATGTTGTAAGTTTTCCTTTAAAATTTTTGTACCTTGAATCAAATAATAAATCCCAGTCACCGGGTTGAAAATGCTTCTTTTTAATAAACTTATCGTTCCATTTACTTCGTTGATTTTGAATTAAAATAGTTTTTTGAATGGCATCTTGTCTGATTTCATCTAATTCATTCAATTTCATAACCTGTTGTTTCTGTGCCTCATCCAAATTTAAACCCCATTCTGCTGCTATACAGAAGGTATGAATCTAAAATTCTATGGGAAGGAGAATTTGCTTACCATATACTAGTTTGTAAGGGGTATGACCAGTGGTGTTTCACCACGTATTCCTATATGCCCAAAAAGCCTTTGGAAGTCTATCTGCCCAATATTTATGGTGTAAATGTATTGTCTTGGTCAGAATATCTTCTAAAACTTTATTCGTGGATTCCACTTTTCCATTAGCTTGTGGATGGTATGGGGAAGACTTACAGTGTTTTATCCCATATTTATTTGTGAGTTCCTTCATTAGTTTAGAGGTGAATTGAGAACCTTGGTCAGTAACAATTTCTCGTGGAACACCGAAGCGGGTAAAGATATCTTCATACATAAATTTGACCACTAATTTTTCATTTTCTTGATATAAGGATTTTGCCTCTACCCACTTTGTCACAAAATCTGTACAAACTAAGATGTACTTCTTCTTTATAGACATTGGGGAAATTGGTCCTACAAAATCAAGTGCCCATTTATCAAATGGTTCAATCACAACCTGAGGTCGTAAAGGCATCTCATTTGCTACAGTAGGTCTCCCCATCCTTTGACAGCTATCGCAACTTCTTACATATTTTGTTGCATCCTTAAAAAATGTCGGCCAGTAATATCCTAATTGTAAAACTGTATATGTTGTTCTTTTATCATAGAAGTGTCCTCCACATGGCTCGTCATGACAGGCTTGAATTATATCAGTAATTGCATCGTCTTGAACACATCTCCTAATGATCATATCAGGACTTGTATAGAAAAGATCACTACCTACCTAGGAGTAATAAGAAATCTGTTGGACAATCCTTCTCTTTTGTGGTGATGACAAATGAGTTGGCAATCTCCCTGTAGCTAAGTAGTTTGTTGTGTCTGCAAACCATGGGGTCTTAACAGCTACTGCAAATAAATGTTCATCAAGGAAATTATCATTCACTGGAATGTCATTATTATCTTGAGGAATCTAAGAAAGAAAATCCACAACTAAATTTTCTTTTCCTGGTCGATCAACTATAGTGATGTTAAATTCTTGAAGTAACAACAACCATCGTGTAATCCTTCTGGTAGTAACCGGTTTGTTCATTAGAAATATAATAGCAGAATGGTTGGTATGTACAAAAACTTCATACCCAGTGATGTAATGTCAAAACTTGTTGATGGCATGAACGACAGCCAAAAATTCCTTCTTTGTCACAGTATAATTTAATTCGGGAGGAGTTAAGTTCTTGCTAGTAAAGTAGATGGCATAATTTTGTTGGTTTTCATTTTGTTTGAGTACTCCTCCTAAGGCAGTGTCTGACGCATCTGTGGAAATATGGAAATGAACAGACCAATTTGGTCCCCTTAAGATTGGTGCTATGGACAATTTTTCTTTTAAAGTCTCGAATGCAATTTGACAATTATCATTCCAAAAAAATTCTACATCTTTTGTCAGTAATTTGAACATAGGACCTGCTATCTTTGTAAAATTATCAATAAATCGATGATAATACCCAACATGGCCCAGAAAAATCCTCACCTCCTTTTGAGTATTTGGTGGTGGAAGTTTGACAATAACATCAATTTTGGTGGGGTCTACTTTGATTCCTTCTGAGGATAAATGGTGACCTATGACTATCCATTTAGTTGATAACATCCTACACTTCTTGTGACTGAGGCCAAGTTTTTTTCCTAACAACGAATTAAAACTTTTTCCAAGTTGTTTAAGGCTTCTTCAAAGGTGTCGTCATCCATATAGACTTCCACACAATCATGGATCAAATCAGCAAAAATTCCCAGGACTGCTCTTTGAAATGTGGCAGGAGCATTACATAATCCGAATGGTAGCACCCTATAAGCATAGGTACCCCATGGACATGTGAAAGTTGTCTTATTCTGGTCTTCCAGAGAAATTTGGATCTGATTATACCCACTATATCCATCCAGAAAAGAAAATTATTTCTTCCCTGACAAAGTATCTAAAACCTAATCTATGAAAGGTAGAGGGAAATAGTCCTTCAGGGTTGCCTTATTGAGTTCCCTGAAGTCTACACACATCCTCCATTTCCCTGTTACTTTCTTAGGCACCACCACAAGAGGTGACACCCATTTACTATCAAAAATTGGATGGATGAATCCCACATTTAGTAATTTCTATAATTCTTCCTTTACAAAGTCCTTCAGGATGAGATTCATTCATCTTTGTGGTTGTCTTACTAGTCTTATTTCAGATTGAGTATAGATATGGTGAATACAAGTATCAAGGTGCACTCATATCATATTAGTATACTCCCATGTGAATGCCCCTGATTTTTCTTTTAAAACTTTCGTTAATTGCTTCTGTTGATTTGGACTTAATCCAGAATTAATATACAAGCTTTTCCTTGGACCAATCTCGATTGGAATAGTGGATGATCCTAAATGTTCATCAATGGTAAAAACCATAGATGATGAGAATGAAGTAAATGAATCACTCTGTTCCTGGAATTCCTCATTAAAAGTTTGATCATATTGAGAATATGTTTGTGGAAATTCCACATTTTCTGTTACTAACAGAAACTGGCTCAAGATATTATCTTCTATTGGTTCTTGAAGAGCCCGAAACTCATCAACATAAAACAAGGGTTCTTCCAAATCATCTTCATTATAGGGACATGTTAACCACTGTAAGTCTTTATAAATTGGTTGAGCTGGTGGATATAAAGTGATCTTTTGTGAGGAAACTCCATTTGAAATAAACATATCTCTTCCATGAAACCCTATGAAAGCATTAGTTGTAGCCAACCAAGGTCTTCCCAAAATAATTAGATGACCTTTCATGGGATCCTTCGATTGAATAATCATGAAGTCCATAGGATATTCCCATGAATATAATGTGACCAGGATGTCATCTAAAATCCCAACAAGTTTGACAGTTTTTCTATCAGCAAGTTCGAGAATTATGGGAGTAGGGTGAAGGAGATGGCTCAAATGTAACCACTCAACAATATTGATGGTCATTATGTTAATAGTTGCACCCAAATCTACTAAAGTATTACCAACAAAAATATTATTGATAGATACAGTTACTATTGGATTTCTCGAGTTGGCATACTTCATAATTTTAGGTGATTTAGAGATATAATTTGATAACTGTCCCATGAGATGTATAGTAGGGGGATATTTTTGTTTTCGACCAGGTTTCTTAATAAAACATTCCCTGATGGTTTTTGCATATATTGGAACATCCCTTATTGCTTGTAACAGTGGAATCTTAACACAAACATTTCTCAACTCATTCATAATATCGAACAATTGGTTTTTCAATAATCAACCTCTCAGGAAAAGGAGGTGTTCGAGGAATCTGAGTTTGTATAGTTTGTTGAGGATTAGATGATTGACTTTTCGGAATAATGATATCTTCCAAGGTTTCTTCATTCGGTAATTCATCAGGAGTTTCCTCCTCTTCTTCTTGAATAATAACAGTAGGAGCTGTCTTTCTTATTGGTGGAGTTTTATTTAACACCTTCCCAGATCTCAACTAAATTTCTTGTATGGGAATGGGAGCAATGGTGTAAGCTGGAAAGTTTTGAAAATCAACATTATTGAGAGGCTGAGGTGGTCTATTGTTAGGATTTGGAATGGGTTGAGCGGGTAATATGGTAGGTCGAGGAGGGTTGTGAGTGCGAAATTGTTTTGAATTTTGTGGAATTGGTGGTAGTGGTGGTAGAATAAATCCAGGCAATAGTTGCTGCATATTGGGAGGGTACTGAGTATTTGGGTTTGGAGGAATCGGTACTACAGGTTGTTGATTACTTCCATAATTATTCCCTCGCCAATCCCATGGTTGTAGAGTAGATACATTCTGTGGTGGCCAATTTGGCCAATTCCATTGTTGTTGTTGAGGTTGTTTTTGTTGTTGAAAAATGGGGTAATAACTAGAAGGTTGTGGGGTTGGATCCTAATACATGTTTTGATTCCTAGGTTTCCCATGGCCTCCTAGGTGGATATGATGATACTGGGGCCTCCCCTCCCTTGTATATAGCTTGTAACCCAGGTAATGATGGGAAATCCTCTGTTGCATGGTTATCAGTGCAAATTCCACATACGGAAATATTATCCAAAGGACATTCCCACTGAGGATGTCTTTTTCTACATCTGGGACAATATATGCCTAATACAAGGTCTTCATCTTCCTGCTTTTTCTTAATTTTAAGAGTGTCTAACTGAGAGCCAATGGTACTAAGTATATTAGTTTTGAAATTTTCCAGAAGATTGCCTAATTCACTCCTAGTAACTCCTCCAGAGGTAGTGGCTTTAGTGTTTATATTAAGAGGTTCTCTCACACTCTTTATTGTTTTTCCCTTACTTCTCGAATAGGTTCTACATAACTCACTAATTTCTTCGAAGTTTTTCTAGTAGATGTACCTTGAAGCCATTAGATTAAGAGTATCATTTTGGAGACCATTAAAACGCCTTTTAAGAAAAGAGTTTTGATGGCTTCATTTTGGAGACCATTATATTTGGATTTTTGGGGAATATATATAAATCTTTCCAGGAAATCCTCGAGACTCTCTTCATCATGTTGTTGCATTTTGAAAATATTGTTTTGAGAATCCTTGGGTCTACAGTAGTCTTGGTATTTCTTTAAAAATGTCTCTTTCATATCCTCCCAAGATCTAATACTATACTCTCCTAAACCCATAAACCATCGTAATGCAGAATCCTTTAGAGTTGCAGGAAACAACTTCAACTTATGTGCATCCTATAGATAATTGTAACTTCTACAGAGGATATAAAACTCAAAAAGGAAGACATCTGGGTCTTCACTACTTTTCCCATAAAAGGTCGGTAGTGCAGAGGGTGGAATACTTTTCATATTGATATTTTGAACCAGATCCAAGATTGGGAATCCAAAGGTAGGTTTTGGTCTTAGTTCATTTTCTACTTTTTCTTCCTCCCTATGCTCATTATGAAGTTCTTCTCCATCTCTTCTCTCCATTTATGTTTCCCTCTCAGTTCTGTTAAAAGATTGATCGAAAATTCTATATGCAATTCAATCTTTCTTCGGGGAAGGCATGATATCCCACCTTTCCTCTTTTGCAATGGAGATCCTTCTAACATAAATTTTATCCCCTAATTGGATAACTGGATTGTCCGAGGATCCTATTACTTCTGCTCCAATGATTGTGGTATCTACCTATGAAACTATAGGATTAATGTTCTCAAGAAGAGCTTGCACTCTCTCAGGATTAACTAAATCAGCCCAATTCGGATTACTAGGAAATTGTTTTCCAAAATGGGTGGTATCACCTGGTTTTAGAGATGTAATCAGTGTCGATTGAAGTTATTCAAATATTTTATTGTCACCTTCTAGTTTCCTTCTTCTAATCCTATGTTTCCTTCAATAGTCTCCTCAGCCAATATCTCAATTTTAGTTTCTATTGCTTTTTGGGTGGAGGTTTCTTCTTTTTGTTGTTTTTTCTCAAAATACCTATTTGTAGAGGTGGTGACAGAACCCTAATAACAACTTCCAGTAAATGTGTCTATGCATATGTTCTTCTTTGAATAGGAGTCCATCTTGTATGCTGAAGTGGCATCAAACTTTTATGAAGTTTCACGAGGAAAAAGGAGGTCGCGTCAACATGTGATAATCTACAATAGAGTAGTAAAAAAGAGTCACATGCCAATATTGCATTAGTCCATTAATCATAGTATACATTCTTTTAATTAACATTCAAAATATTAAAACATTTGCAAAATGTATTAAAAGATGATCTTTTTACCTTAGAAACATGGTTAGGCAGGGCAAAACGATATAGACTAGAAATGTAGCAAAATAGATAGATGTTTGTCAAAAGGAAATATAAGATGTTGGTAACTGGTGCAGAACAGGTGAAAAACAAGTCAAAAATATGCAAAAATAGAGGTCATATTCATGGCCCAACAGTCACTTCTCTTTATTATTTAAATAATCCATCTTGAGTTTGTCACTTTACTTTATCATTTAAATAATGATTTCTTCTTTTCAATAACTTTGACTTCTTTGACCTTGGGGGCTTCAAGCCTTCATATGGGGGTCCTCAACCTTCATAAGGCCATAACTCTCAAACCATGAGGAGTTATGTGACATTCCACATACCACCGGAAATGGCATGACAAGCAATATCCATATAGGATAGTTTCACCAACAACTTCATTGATATTCATGTCATTATTCCACATACAAGCATGGGTCCTCCAACCATTCTTCTAGGATAACTCAATCCGCAAAGCATCTTCCCGTGAGGGATTTCACCATAAGGGGACCACTTTGGAGTTCATCCATTTGTGCACCTTATCAATCATGATAA
>JASDQU010220612.1:0-14616 GCA_032191745.1 Picea mariana
ATGAGTCTGATACATTGCTGAGCCAAATCTATTTCATATTTTTAAGAGTTGTCATGTATGGTTATTTAAAATACTATTTTCTAATCATTCATGCATGCAGGAATGCATTTTTTCAGCCGAGGTAGCCATGGTCGAGGAAACATAGGAAGAGGTAATTGGAACAGAGGCCCAAGAAGGCCAAGGTTCTCCATACATTTTGATGTTGATTCACAAGATCTTGGCTAGTTCTTTCAGGCTAGATTTTTCAATTGGATTGGGCAAGGAGTGGTCCAACCCAGGCCTGAAAGGCCTCCTTTCCAAGCTCCGCAAGCCCATGGTATCCCTGTGCCTCCTCACGTCTCATTGCAACCCGAGGTTCCTGAAAATGATTGATGGCAAGAGATTTTCTACCCGACAGTCTCCCAACATCATGGCTGGCCTAATTTATCCCTACCTTCTCCTTCGCCTATTAACCCCATTTTCCAATCTTTCCCCCACTCACCAGTACAATCCTCTCATGCTAGAAAAAGGTTGAAAACTGAGGCCCACCATGCCCTTGACAAAGGAAAATCCATTGCTGCCCCTTCCTCACCCTCCAATGGCTTTGACAAATCCATGTCTTCCCGAATGCATTTGAGGGACAATTGTTCCCATGTGATCAACGAGATTAGGCCTAAAGGCTCAGTGCAGCCAAAGGAAAACTTAGGAAAATCGAAGGGTGACAGCAACAATCAAGGAAATATTGCATCTCATAGTGGGAAGTATGGATTTTGAGTTTTTATTTTATCTATTGTTGATGACAATTGACTTCAGGAATTTTTGGACAACATGTTTATTTTGGATATATGAGTAATAATTTTTTTGAAAATAATTTCAAATATCATGAGCTAAATTGTCAAATGAGAGTATAATGATGGGAGCCACAAGGAGGTGTGTTTTGATTAACTAAATAGTTATGTTATAATTGTTATGAGCTAAAGGGAGTCACAACGGATCCCACCTACTAGTTATTATTTATTTATAACCCTTATTATGATTATTACTTTTCCCCCTAACTAAAGTTGATTGAGACTTTTAATTAACTTGACTAATGAATTGATTCAACTACTTCAACCAATTCTAATTTGTTTAAAAGCAAAAGGAAAGGGAGGAACAAGAAGAGGATAGAAGCATAAGCATACTAAGGTTTTCTCTTTGAGTTTATGTTGAGATAGTTCAGTTTTCATTCATTCATTTTTCATCACAAGCCTAATTCTCTTTTATGATAGCAGGTTCTTATTGTAGACATCAATGTTTAGGGCTAAATTACATCATTCAGACACTTGTGTTTCATAGGTGTTGATCTATCTTTGATCGTCTATGTAGACTTGTCTGTTTGTGAATTAGTTTTCATGACTGACAAAGGCTATTGTGCAGAGTCTAGTGGGCAACAATCTATGGCAAGATGATCCAGTTTTAGAGTTCAGTTTTGTTTTTTTGTCAGAGGTCCTTTTGTATGTTGCATCGGGGATGTCTAAGTTTGACTTTGGTCCAAAATTTTTGTATGAGATTTTGTAAATAAAATGACTCTTTAGTGAATTGGAATGAAATAAAGGATTTCTTTATGTCTCATCTGTCTTGATTATCATCTTGGTGTCTTTACTTCTGTCTTTACATTTATTTCAGCAATTGTTATATTTAGAAAATTACATAAAAAGTAAATTTCCAACAAGCTTTTTGTTGATAAAAGACTAGCCTAAGAACTGGTAAGTAATACTTGTGAGTTAGGATGTTATTTTTGTTGGTTGTAAACATAGGGTGAGATTCTAGTCTATTTTTCTTTAGCCATGAATAATTTGAAAATGCTTGAGTAAGATCACTTCATATCTTTTCCTCAACAATTATTTGGTGACCATACTAGGGAGATCTTTGATATCTCTCTAGTTAATTTTATACTCGATTTTCATCGATACATCTTTCTTTTTCTGATATTGATTCTTTAACTATTTTATTCTTAATGACTGTTCATGTTGCAAGGCAGCCCAATATTGAGCCCAGTCTTCAAGATCAGATCAACATTGCTTTGAATCTGTTTAATACCATATTAGACACTGCCAACACCTGTGTTGAGCTTAACCATTCTTGGGCAGCAATTGAATGAGATATTAATGCTCAAGAACAATGGGAAGCTAGACGTAGACAACCTAGAAATCAACAGTGACCCTTTTTGTTTCTTCAAGTTTTGGCCTTTCTTTCATGTCCTTAGATTCTTGCACTTCTAGAAAAAGAAGAGGCTTGTCACCTAAAATCAATCCTATTGCTGAAATAGGAAGAAGGAACGTTGTGTTATCTGCCCAACAAAGTGCTCTAAGGAGAAATTTATCTGATTCATCCAGCTCATCTTTCTTTCCCTCATCTATCATTCATAAGATGCCATCTATTGGTGGCTCTGGTGGAACTGGAAGTGCTCCATCTTCTTAATCTTCTTCGTCATTAGTGATTGGTAGCTTATATAGCCACCATATCCCTTTCCAATATACCACAAACCCCACCAAATTCATTAAAAAGTATGGGCTTTTTCAATTCAAAGAAGACGCCACAACCACACTATGGCATGTGTTCTCTCCTCTTAACCTAGCACCTGCTACTCATCCACTTCCTAAGTTTAAAGAGAACCTGCCTAAGTTTTCAAGAAATAACATTGTCACTACAAACGAACACCTGATATCATTTTATAATGCTTTGCATATCATAGGGTCCAATGACAATGATACTTGCATGCACTTATTCGTCAATTCCTTGGAAGGAAAGGTTGCGTCCAACTTCTTTGACCTTCCTCATAATATTTTTTCTACTTGGGAGGAGTTAATATATTGGTTTTGATCCACTTATGGGCAATCTAAAAGCCCCACCAAGAAGTTAAGGGAATACAATAACGTCACCTATAAAGATGGTGAGACCATCAAGTCTTTCAACTTGTGTTTCACCAAGTTATACGATAAAATCCCCAAACTTATTTGCCCTCAGAACCAAGCCACTTTCATGCATTACTACAATGCATTACCTTCCCCCTACCATCATAGGCTTGAGGAAAAATCCATTGATAATCTTGGTTCCTCTCTGCATGCTTGTTCAGAGTATGAAGAACAACTTGAAAGAACTGGTCTTCCCCAGGGAGAATCAATTAGATAGATAGACATGTCCGCTCTCTTACAACTAGTACAAGATATGAACAATCATATGATAGTGTTTGAGAGGAAGGGTACTGTCTCCCCTCTCACCCCTGGAGCTTCATCCTCTTCTGCACCCCCCTTTATAAATCTGGTTGAAAACAAAATTCTGCCTTAAGCTATCCTGCCTCAGAGTTGGTGCAACTTCTGCGAGGAACACCACGAGGAAACCACATGTGAGGTAAAGAAGAGTGCCAAAGATAAGATCTTTGGAAAAATACCAGAAGCTACTATCGTTTTCCTATATTTTGCAGAGCCAGAAGACATCATGGTCATCAACACTAGAAACAAAGCTTATGCTCCCAAGGGAAAATTTGATCCTCCTTGCAACTCTTCTAGCCCAAGCTCACCTTCAACTGCTGCTACTCCCTGGGTTCCTAAGGTTCCTGAGAGTCAAGGAATCACTCCCCCTCTCCCCTCTTCCAAACATAATATCTTGAATCAGTTGACCAATATCAAAGAAGATGCAACCCTCCTAGACATGGTTTTCGTCCCTGAACAACAGATGCATCTGAAACAATTCATGGAAGGAAAAGGTTCTGTTGTAGCCAATTTTTCTGAAGAGGTAAACGAAGAGGATTCTTCTGTAAATAAATTAGGTGTACATAACTTGAGATACCCTATAAAAAAATCCCCCTTTTTATATTTCTGTAAAGATCATGGATAAGATTGCCCATTGTTGCCTCATTGATGGTGGTTCGGGCCCAAGTGTGATGTCGAAGATTATTATGGAAGAGCTAGCCTTGTCTTGCACAAATGAAAATGCCAGAAGCATGCTCTCCTATAATAGTCTACAACAAACAACCCGATATTAAGGACATAACCTTGGTTTTATGCGCCCATCCTAAGATAAGGACAACCCTCAACATTTAGGTAATTGATATGCCTGTAAGAAATTACTCAATTATCTTGGGAAGATATTGGCAAGCCTTAACAGGTGGATACCTCTCACTCGACAGGACACATTTATCCGTTCCTCAGAATGGTAAGAACATTATAGTCCTTAGAGAGGGAATAATTTCACCCTACATAGAGAGTGTTTCACAATCTAGCGTAAACTATATTGAAGAAGACCTAGGGGTGTATTCCATCTTTGTTGAAGAGGATAATATTCCTTTGGAAATAATCGATTTAGATGATGAGATGTGGCATATGCACTTTGATGGTTCATGCTCTAATGAAGGTAATGGTGCTGGCGTTATCTTGGTTTCCACTGCAGGAAAAATTCATAATCTATCTTACAGGTTAGAGTTTGCTTGTACAAACAATGTCACTAAGTTTGAAGTTTTATTATTAGGCATTGGAAACGCCCTTAATCTTGGTTGTGGTCACCTTTCATTTTTTGGAGATTCTGATCTTGTGGTGAACTTGATACGTAATATGTGCTCTTCTAGAAACAAGTTGATGGAACGATACTCCCAAGCTGTTTGGACGCTTATCTTGAACCTTCTATCTTTCAACATCACTCATGTTAAGAGGGAGTTGAATTCAATGGCTGGTCGGTTGGCTGTCTTTGCAACTTCTCCTAATCAACAACTTTTCCCTCACAAGCCTGATTGTTCTTTTCAATCTCTATATCGTCCATATATCCCTGAAAATGTAGAATCTTGGCAGTCCCTCCCTAACAATAAGAGCATTTATGATTTCATTCAAGATGAACCTCTTAAGCTCGAGGAGATTATATCCATAGAAAAAAACAAGATTCTTGACAGCTTGACTCCTCTTGAGAGTTCGTTTTCATTGAGTGATGTAGGCAATAAAGAAAAATAGAAAGAAGAGGAGTTACGAAAGAATGTGGTTGAAACCATCTCCATGAACATTAGGACACTTGAATCTTCAACGAATGTTAAAATAAATTTCCAATGTTTTGATAAGGAAGAGACGAGGTCTGTCGAGCTACTCGATGGATTTCAAAATGTTTTTTCTTCGTCTTATGAGGATCTTTGTGGTTTTGATCCCAGTCTTATTCAGCATACTATGAAACCAGCTAGGAAAAAACAAGGACTTGTTAACTCTGCATTGAAAGCATCCTTTCGAAGGGAGTTGAGGAATTTCTTAAGGGCTAGGATTAATTTTTTAGTCCACCCTGAACAGGTTCCAAATTGGGTACCTGCTTCGTAGACCACTGATCATATTAGAACCTTCATTCATTTTCGCACCTTAAGTCAGGGTAGTATGATAATTCTTTCTTCCCACCTCGATACAAGAATAATTCTGCAACAGTTACAGTTGAAGCCCTTACTTGACGAAATTTTGGGTTACCATAAAACCAAGGTAAAAGGGAAAATGTTCACAAAACCACTTTTATTACTAATTGTGATACTATGTCTTACAAATGCCCACTTTCCGGCTTACTTGATGCAAGTATCGCTTTTAAAAGGCCTATACACACAACTTTCGATGAATTGGTCAGTATCCATATATATCTTGATGATTTAATCGTGTGCATCAAGGGGCTGATAATTACATCAAAATTCCAAGTGTTGGGTCACTTCCAAATTGCTTTTGTCTTGGACACTAGCTCTTACATTTTGAAGGATTTACAAAAGAAATTGTTTTCCTACAACACTAACAGTCCTCGCTTGAAATATTGCGAGGGACCAGCATGAAAAGTTCTAACACTGATTGGATTTTCTGTATATTAGTAGCTTAGCTCTGCGTTCATTTCTATGCTTTTTTTATTTTCTACTTTACAATAGTTGATTTATGATTTTTGTTTCAAAACTTTTCTTGCCGCTTCTTCGTTTTTGTCTTTTATTGTTGCCGTTTTAATTTCTGCTTTTTTCCTATCATGATTTTGTTTCCTATCATATTTTAGTTAAGATAGGACGTTGGATCGTTTCTGCCATAGTGACACTCCTGCAAAGCATTGTTAGTTAATAACAATCAAGCTTACACAACTGCTATGATGTCTCTTGTGAAATACCCTTGAAATTGTTATATATTTCCACTATTGTCTTGTAAAGAATTGGTTATCTCCCACTTCTTCTTTCCATTTCTTCATCCATTCAGATTTTAAGAGAAAGTCTCAATTTTTTTTTCCTTAAAGTGAGAGCAGATCCCGGTCAAATGATTATGCATACAGTGGTAAAAACCCCCTCATACTTAACATTTTTCATGAATTATTCCCAAATTCTTGGTCATCTTTCCATTAAATCTGCTCACTTCCCCCTGTTGCATAATCTTCCTGGTTATATCTTACCGACCTATTGTTCTTGGTCTGCGAAACCATGAGTTCTGAGTTCTAAATCTGTTGAAAACAAATTTCCCTGTGGAGTCCCCAGTTTGTTGACGATTAAAATCGCAACAGAGTTTTTCCCGCAAAGTGTTGCTAAAGCCTATTATTATTAAAGATAAATAATACTAGTAGGTGGGACCCCCTTTTAGATTAGAGATCAGTTATGGTGCTTATGTGATGTCGTGCTACTGTTCGACACTACTTACATGGTGATATAATCTTGTTTGATTGGCGATGGATAAGGCATGTTCTGTGTTTTTTTCTGCTGCTCTAGGTTCAAGTTTTATTTCACAACGACCTATGTTATTCTTGTTATCACTGCTATCTATTATTGGATCTATTACTAAGAGACCTGCACAATAAACATGTTAGCAATGACATACACAAGAAATTGGAAAAAAACAAAAGACAATATAAAATCAAAAGTAAGAAACTAAACCATGTTATATACTATACTACATGCATCTATTTTTAATGAGTTGTTTTTATCCTAGCTATTAAGTTAATAGCTATGCGATTTTTTTGATTTATATATTTGATATGCAATATGTTGATTATGTTATGGAATAAGTTGATTTGGATCAAGCTATTGGTGATGATTCGATACATGGTTGATTGGATTATATAGTTGCTATGTGGTATGGTCAAGTTGGCAATGGAAGGTATGATGTGGGTGGCGCATTTGACAAGTAATAGATGCATATTCCAACGTATGGTTTTGATTAATGGCGTTAATGAAAAGCTTGTTGGCATGTACTAAGGAGTTAATGAATTGTGGGTGGAGGCGACATGCCTTTACTTCACGTCACCCTTACTCCTTCCATTGGTTGCCACCCTAGTCGGGCTATTGTTCAACCTTGTCGTTGTGGTTATGCTCCGACTTCTTAGTAGAGAGGAGCCGCTCGTCCAACTCGCATTTTAAGGTGTTTGATTACAGGTATGTCATTATTTTGGCCATTCATGAGTCTGCTCTGGTTATGAAATGGATATTGGCTCAGGTGTATTGGTTTGTGCTTTCTTTAAGTATTGCAACTGTGTAAAATTATGATTTTGGAATTAAGTGTTGATGGTTTTTTCTGCAATAATGTTGAATTCATAGTGTTATTGGTCATCCTGGGTGTTAGCGATCATAAGGGCTCTCTATTACCCTTGCTAGTTTAGTTGGAGGGTTTTTGTCTAGTCTTAAGTGGCTGGATGTCTTCATGCATTCATATCGTTGTATCCGGTCTTTGGATTTTATGGGGTTTAATGGTTGGAAGCGCTTGTGTCACCGTGCATTGTCCACTTGGGAATTGGTTTGTTTTCACTACTAAAGGTCGCGCAGTTGGTTATTTTGTTCTTTCTTGGCCCTATCTTCACCTCAATGTTGTGGTTGTTTAACTGAAGAGCCATGGGGGTTATACCCTGTGTGTGTTAAGTATCATGACCAGGCCGAATTAGAGCCTCACTCCTCTGTTATACCCTCTTCTGTGACAGGTTTTCATCACCATGTTCACGGAATAAGTTGTGGTTTTCTCTATGTATACACCGTTGGTCTTGGAGGTTTTCACCATAGAGAAGAGTCGACCCTGGTCTCCCTTTGTTGGCCATAGAACAAACCCTTAACTCTACAGGTCTGAGGGTTGATAGAGAAAAATGGCGTGGCCTATCGGGTTTACTATTGGTTATTTTTGGATGGTTGGGTATTGTTGACAAGTTTGAGTACAGGCTTGCCTAGTTGATCATGTGACAATCATGTTGGTTTTGGTATCTAGTCACTGCCTGTGTTATTATAATGGATAAATCCTACATTGTTAATTGGACAGTTCAAAATACACAGTCACTCTCCTTGTGTTTGATAACCCAATATTGTTTTAATTGAGAAAGTCACAACCTCGCTTCATGTCAATGCATGGGTATGTGTGGTTTCCAGAGCATGTTAGGTCGGTTGTTGATCGTTACGACAGTCCAAGTATAGGCTCAACATTGAATTGGTTTATTGAAGATTGGGGTTGATACACAATCATTGTCTTATGCATTGAATATTATTGGGATGTTAAACTCGACATTGGTCACAATTGTTTAATGATGTACACCCGTAATGCATTTGTATGTGCGGTGTTCCTACACCACGAATAAATGGTCACTGTAACTATGAGTTTTTTTAGGCCAAATGGTTATGGAAACCAGTATGAGTATGGAAATTCCATCCACTATTTGTGTTATGGTTATTTGATTGTTCCATAAAGGATGAGCCCAAGTTTTACATAGCATGTTTTTAATTGCAGTTGGATTAATTTGAGCAATACTGTATTAAATTGATAGCTCGACACGATTGGTTGAGTAAATGATACTATGACTGTGTGTTTAGAATTGTCATGTATGGTTATTTAAAATACTATTTGCTAATCAATCATGCATGCAGGAATGAGTTTTTTTAGTCGAGGTATCCATGGCCAAGGAAACAAAGGAAGAGGTAATTGGCACAGAGGCCCAAGAAGGCCAAGGTTATCCATACATTTTGATGCTAATTCACAAGAGCTTGGCCAGTTGTTTCAGGACGGATTTTTCAATTGGATTGGGAAATGAGTGGTCCAACCCATGCCTGAAAGGCCTCCTTCCCAAGTTCCACAAGCCCTTGGTATCCTTGTGCCTCCTCATGTCTCATTGCAATCCGAGGTTCCTAAAAATGATGGATGGCAAGAGATTGTCCACCCAACAGTCTCCCAACATCTTGGATGGCCTAATTTATCCCTACCTTCTCCTCCGCCTATTAACCCCATTGTCAAAGCTTCCCCCCACTCACCAGTACAGTCCTCTCATGCTAGAAAAAGGTTGAAAACTGAGGCCCACCATGGCCTTGACAAAGGAAAAGCCATTGCTGCCCCTTCCTCACCCTCCAATGTCTCTGACAAATCCGTGTCTTCCCGGATGCATTTGAGGGACAATTGTTCCCATGTGATCAACGAGATTAGTCCTAAAGGCTTAGCACAGCCAAAGGCAAACTTAGGAAAATCGAAGGGTGAAATCAACAATCAAGGAAAAATTGCATCTCGGAGTGGGAAATATGGCTTTTGAGTTTTTATTTTATCTTTTGTTGATGATAGTTGACTTTAGGAATTTTTGGACAACATGTTTATTTTGGATATATGAGTAATACTTTTTCTGAAAATAATTTCAAATATCATGAGTTAAATTGTCAAATGTGAGTATAATTATGGGAGCCACAAGGAGGTGTGTTTTTCTTAACTAAATAGTTATGTTATGATTGTTATGAGCTAAAGGGAGTCACAAGGGGTCCCACCTACTAGTTATTATTTATTTATAACCCTTATTATGATGATTACTTTTCCCCCTAACTAAAGTTGGTTGAGTCTTTTAATTAACTTAACTAATCAGTGGGTTCAACTACTTCAACCAATTCTAATTTGTTTAAAAACAAAAGGAAAGGGAGGAACAAGAGGAAGATAGAAGCAGAAGCATACTAAGGTTTGGTCTTTGAGTTTATGTTGAGATAGTTCAATTTTCATTCATTCATTTATTCATCACAAGCCTAATTCTCTTTTATGATAGCATGGTCTTATTGTAGACAACAATATTTAGGGCTGAATTACGTCATTCATACCCTTGTTTTTCAGAGGTGTTGATCTATCTTTGATAGTCTGTGTAGACTTGTCTATTTGTGAATTAGTTTTCATGACTGACAAAGGCTATTGTGCAGAGTTGAGTGGGAATCAATCTATGGCAAGCTGATCCAACTTTTAGAGTTCAATTTTGGTTTTCTTTCAGAGATCCTTTTGTATGTTCCATCGGGGATGTCTAAGTTTGACTTTGGTCCAAAATTTCTGTATGAGATTTTGTAAAGAAAATGGCTCTTTGGTGAATTGGAATGAAATAAAGGATTGATTTATGTCTCATCTGTATTGATTATCATCTTGGTATCTTTACTTCTGTCTTTACATTTATTTCAGAAACTGTTATATTTAGAAAATTACATAAAAAGTAAATTTCCAACAAGCTTTTTGTTTATAAAAGACTAGCCTAAGCACTGGTAATTAATACTTGTGAGTTAGGATGTTATTTTTGTTGGCTATAAACATAGGGTGAGATTCCCATCTATTTTTCTTTAGCCAAGCAGAATCTGAAAATGCTTGAGTAAGATCACTTCATATCTTTTCCTCAACAACCACCATTCAAGAAAGTGTTTCAGTTCCGTAGTTTTACAGTTTTAGCCTATTTCATTATTTAATAGAAGATATTGTTCACTGGATATTTGTGTTAGTCTTCATATCTCTATGTTTATTGTATTCAATATGTTAATCAGTTCATTCCACTTCTAAATCCAGATCACTAGTGTTGTTTGTCAGAATCAAAGCATCACAAGTAGGTTCCCAAACATTTCTTGACCACTTCCGTTTGGTCGTCAGACTGGGGGTGATAGGTGGCTCATGTTCAGTTGGTTTCCCTACAATTTAAACAATTGTTTCCAAAATGTGCTGGTGAAAGTTGGTTCACAATCATACACAATAGAGTTGGGCATGGCATGCAACTTGAAAATATGAGCAAGGAAAACTTGTGCTACTCGTGGCGGTGTGAAAGGGTGGGGTAATGAAAAAAAATGAGCATACTTAGAGAGGTGATCAACCACCACCATGATGACTGACTTTTTCTTGGCTTTGGTGAAGCCCACTATAAAGTCCATGGAGATGTTCTTCCACATATAAGCTGGAATGGGTAGGGGTTGTAGAGATCCTAGAGACTTGATGGTTTCACCTTAATTGTGTTGGCACACCTCACATTCAATGGTAAAGAGAAGGATGTCCTTCTTCATGCCTTCCCAGAAAAAATAACAATGAGAACAAACATAGGTCTTTTGGAAGCTAGAGTGGCTTGCAATAGAAGATGGGTGAAACTCATATAAGAGCCTCAACTTGAGAGCTGAAGATGGTGACAAAACTAGGTGATCCTTATACTTGAGAATATTTTCTTGTCAAGTGTAGCCGAAGGGAGGATTAAGGTCCTCCTGAAATCGATGAATTATCCTAAACATAGTAGGGTGTGTTAGCCACTCTTGTTGTACTTCCTCAATCTAATATAGAACAGGTAAGGATAAGGAAAAGATGGATATTTCCTCCTCATGTTGTTGTGACAAGGAATTCGCCACTATATTGTCTTTTCCCTTTTTATATATGATTTCATAATCATAAACCAACACTTTGGTCAGCCACTTGTTCTATTCTAGGGAGGGTAATTGATTCTCTAAAAAATACTTCAGACTATGATGATTTATTTTGATATGAAAACAACGTCCCAAAATATATGGCCTCCACGTGTGCACTGCATAGAGAATGGCCATCATTTCTTTTTCATATGTAGATCTGCCCAAATTACGACCACTCAACACCTGGCTAGTAAAGGCTAGATGTCGACCATATTGTGTGAGCATTCCGCCAATACCAGTGTCGAAAGCATCAGATTCTACCACAAAAGTTTTGTTGAAGTTAGGAGCTGCTAATATTGGAGTAGTGCACATGGCCTGCTTTAAATATGCAAAGGCTTTCTTGGCGGCAGGTGTCCAATGAAATGCATTATTCTTAAGAAGTTTAGTCAATGGCTTAGCAATTTTTCCATAATGGTGTACAAACTTCCTATAATATCATGTGAGACCGAGGAAACCTAAGAGGCGCTTTAAGGTCATGGGTCGCGACCAATCCTTCATATATTGTATCTTTTTGGGGTCCACTCTTACCCCATCTCAACCCACACTATGTCCCAAGTATTCTACTCCGCTGGCCCCAAAGGAACATTTGGTCTTTTTGACAAAGAATTGGTTTTCTTGTACCAAGAGAAGGACTTTGTAAACATGGAGAAGGTGGGCATCCCAAGTGCAACTGTAAATGAGGATGTCATCAAAGAAAATCGGGAAAAAATTCTGAAGTTAAGGCTTCAATATTTTTTTCAAGAGACTTTGGAAGGTGGATGGGGCATTGCAAAGGAAAAAAGGCATGACCAAAAATTCATAATGTCCTTCATGAGTTCTGAAAGAAGTCTTCTAAATATCTTCCTCCTTCATCTGTATCTGGTGATTGCCTAAGCGAAGGTCTAATTTTGTGAAGAAACATGCACCTTGGAGTTCATCCAATACATCATCACTTACATGAATGGAAAACTTATCCTTGATGGTTAGTTTATTCAAGGTACAAAAATATGGACACATGCGTCAAGAACCTTCTTTCTTTAACACCATCACCACTGTGGAGGAATATGGGTTGGTACCTGGGTGAATTACCCTTGCCTGCAATAATTCATGTACTATATTTTCTATTTCATTTTTTTGAGCAAATGGATACCTGTGGGGGCATACATTGGGGGGTTGACTGCCCGGAAGGAGAGGGATTCTATGATCAGTTTCACCCTTGGAGTGAGGTAAGTTTGTTGGAACCTCAAAGATCCTGGGGTACTTGTCCAATATTAGTTGCAAGCTAGGAGGGACTTTAGGAGAGGTCTGATTGGTGACCTGGATGGAATTAAATTGAGCAATCACACCATGGTGGCCTTTCCTCAACAATTTTTTCCATCCTGTGAGAAATGATGATTTCAAGGGAGCCATCTTGGAGGAATCAGAGGGTATAGGGGTGAGCCTCTTGGGTGAAGCTCATATATAAATATTGGATTCCATTGTAATCAGTCCCAGGGTGTGAATCCATTCCAAACACAATAAAATATCACAACCATCCATGGCAATAAAGAACATGTGATTTTTCAGATGATAATCACCCATTTGGAATTTGACATTCTCACAATGACCCCCACACTTCATCGTACCACCATTAGCTACGAGGATTTGAAAATTACAAATTGGGATGACAAAGAAATGGAGATCCTCAACGAGCCTCTGATGAATAAAATTATGGGTGCTACCAATATCAATCAACACCACGGTCGACCTATGTTTGATGTAGCCCTTGATCTTCAATGTCTGTCGGGCCGAAATACCCGAGAGGGAAAGGAGAGCTATGACAGGTTTTGGTGGTTCCACAAGGGTTGCAACTGAATCTTTGAGGTGGAAAATTGGTTGGGAATCCTCTTAGTCAGGAGCCTCATTTGATGGGATGTCTTTAGAGGAAGTGGAAGTTGATGCATCAATCTGAAAGAACTTTTTTTCATGACATTTATGGCCCGACGAATACTTGTCATCACAGTAATAACAAAGTCCTTGCTTGCGACGTTTCGCCATTTTTGTTGGAGATACCTTTTGGACTTTAAACGTTTGTGTCGGAGTTGAGGTAGCCCCTGAGCGAGGATGATTGGGAACTACAATGTGTAGGGGTTGGCACTGAAGAATGGTCTATGCTTCCCTGGATAATTGGCATGTCTGCAACCAAGTGATTAGATGATGCATGCAAACATGAGCCTTAATGGTGTCCTTTAATTCTCTGATAAAAAATTCAAGATAGAATTCAGCTGATAAGCCCTTAGTGCAAATGGCCAATTGTTCAAATGTTTTGATGAAGTCAATCACAGTTCCTTTTTTTCTTAGCTTGGTGAGTCGGCGCAAAAAATGGGATTCCCTATCAAAACGGGCACAAACCGCTTTGGTGAACATGGTCCAAGTGGGTAAGTCTAGATAACATTTCTTATGTCATTGCCACCATTTCCATCTTTCTTGATCCAAGTACAGAACCCCCATATGGATTTTGGTCTCATCATCCCTAATATCATGGAGGGAGAAGTAGTATTCCATTTGCGAAACCCATCCTATTGGGATCCATCAAATTTATGCATCTCAACTTTGGGCACCTTAGTCTAGGAATGTGGAGGACCCTAATGAGAGTGGGAAGAATGAGGATGCTCATAATGGGAGGAGTGAAGATCCTCAGAGTGGGACTCTAGGTGCTTCCCCTTTATGAGTTGTGTAAATGTGTTGAACTTGTCCTTGTGGGACTCTTGGAATTCTTGGCAGAGGGTAGTCACGACCGCGTTTAGTGAGTTGACCTGATTGCCCAAGTATTCCATGGTCTGAGCATGCGTCTGAGTAGGGGACATGGGGAAAAATTAGAGAGAGCATACAACCTAGGATAAAGAGGCCGGTGGGATAGGGGGCCAATAGGGGGGTAGGAAATGGGTCGAATCACAAAAAATAGGGTTATAAATGATAGGTACCACTGCGATCAGAATGAAGAGAGGAATGCAATGGGATAGGTCTCAAAT
>JASDQU010220613.1:4616-17872 GCA_032191745.1 Picea mariana
CAGTCGTAGATCTAGGCGGGTGGACTTTGGTCGTCCATATCTGCTCGCCACTTACCCTAAGGCGCATTCGTGCCCCGACTTAAAGTTGACGTCTCTTCTCCACATCTGACGATCATTATAGACCCTGAGATTCCCCGAAGGAATCTCGTCCGTTCATTGGGACTTAGCCACATGCTAACGTGTCGATATTATAGGTCAGGATTTATCAAGGCGAGAGCCCGAGTTCTTGTCAACGGAACTACCGAATCCCTGATCCCTGATTTCCTGAAAAGGGTAATCTCTCGACACGTAGCCTCCTTAAATCGGACAACCCAGGTTTGTCCCGGGGTTTCCACCATGGAAAGTCTCGATCTCTCGTCTCCAGGACTCCCGAGTTCACGATTCCCGATTTCCCGAAATGGGAAATCTCATGACACGTGGCCCCCTTAAATCGGATGGTCCAGATATGTTCTGGGGTTTCCATAATGGAAAGCCCCGATCTCTCATCACTAGAACTCCCGAGTCCTCGACTCCTGATTTCCCGAAATGGGTAATCTCTTGACACGTAGCCTCCTTAAATCGGACGACCCAGATCTATCCGAGGGTTTCCACCATGGAAAGTCCCGACCTCTCGTCACCCGGACTCCCGAGTTCACGATTCCCGATCTCCCGAAATGGGAAATCTCACGACACATGGCCCCCTTAAATCGGACGGTCCAATCTGTTCTGAGGTTTCCACAATGGAAAGTCCCGAACTCCCCTCACCATAACTCCCGAGTTCTCGACTCTTGATTTCCCAAAATGGGAAATATCTTGACACGTGGCCTCCTTAATCGGACGGTCCAGATCTATTTTGGGGCTTTTACCCCTATTCACTGGGGGTTTAACCCTCGGGTATCTCCTGACAGATCCAACGGCTATCGAGTTTTTCAGCCGAGATCTGACGGCTCAGACAGGTTCCTAACTTGTGCATTCTCCCACGACTTCCTGGACGTGGAACAATCAACGGTCTAAATGTTCTCATGGACCCTGAGGATCTACGATCCCAATCTCTTCGCTACCCATGAAGACACAATGAGAACAAGTGGTAAGGCATTTAACACCCTACTTTATCCTACCAATCTAACGGTCATGTGTGACCGCAGATTTCCTGACAGGATCTCGTCCGTCGATCAACACCTATTCAGGGTTAAGGTACTTAACTTTCCATCTTCTTCTTCCGATCTGACGGTCGTGAGTGACCATAGATCTCCTGACGGGATCTAGTCCGTCGATCAACACCTATTCAGAGTTAAGGCGCTTACGCCTTCACGTCCTCCTTCCTGGTTCCTGATGATGTTTTCAAGAAGGGTATCTTTATGGGGAGGTTTACCCAGGGTACTATCTAAGGCAGTTAAGGGTATCTCTCTCCCGAGTACCAGGCGTGAAGTCTAAATTAGATCAACATGCATATAAATAACAATTTAAGAGAACAAAATCCACACGTAGTCTTTCCATATAAACATACAACTACCAGTACTGATAGATATACCATACAGACATTCATATAATGAAGTCATTTACGATTTCACAGCTTATGAGCATAAATGTCAGCATACATATATTTCAAGATGTCAAAGGCAAAACACTTATCAGAAAGTAACACCAGGGGCTATGCAACTGCTGAGAGGGGTACTCGTTTCCACCCAACCGTAGGCTCAACGAGTCCCAACGGATTTACCACTAGCCACCCCCGAGCTGAGACCACGATGTTGTGAGACTGCGTCTCTGTTTTCAAGTGACCAGAAGCAAAGGTTACTCTCCTTCCTCTCTGCTATCACTCACTCTGCATATCGCCAGAGTTCTCTTCCTCCCCTCGCATCTGCCCCCAATCGCTTCTACCCCACGCCTTATCCTCTTGCGAGGTTGCGTGTGGCACGATTTCCCTCGTGCTGGTCAGGCTTGATGGCTCTACGGATGGGCGGTTCACATCCCCATCCCTCATTAATTCCTGAGGAGCCATCTTCCTACCAGCCTGTGAGACATTTAATTCAGGGCCAGTGAGCCGCTTTTGGTTCTCCGGGCCAGTGAAGTCCAAATACAGTATTGATTCTCGGTGGAAGTTAACGCCACCTTTCCAGGTGCCTTCCACCGCCATAGTGGTCTCTTTTTCTGCACATTCCCCCTTAGCAGTCCTGCAATACAAATTTATAATATTATTCATATAATACATATTCACATTTCTGAGTTTTCCACAGTTCTTGGCCAGTCCAGTTATTTTTACAAACTGGGGGAAACAGGGTGTAACACTCTTTCATCAAGCTATGACACAAGGAAATATGATATAGTATCTCCAAGGGGGACAATTGCGGGTAGATCAACTACTGGATTAAGCAGTTTTGGAGCACTCCAGGCTGGGACATGAAGTTATGCATCACTTCAACCATATGCACCAACTCAGACATTTGGTATCAGGTTGCATGGTGGTCATTTGAACAACTCTCTTGCACCAAATTATGAGTTGGAGATACCCAACAGTGGAGTCAGTTCAGTTCTTGGGAGAGGTGGTAGTAATATTTCACACATAAGTGAGATATCTAGAGATACTATAAAGTTATGTGACGCTATTACTGGTGCTTCAGATCATGTTATTGAAATACCAGGCACCCCAGAAGAGTCGCACACTACCCAGATCTTGATTCAAGCTTTTATGTTGACTGATCAAAGCTAACAATCGCACATGATACTACACAAGGATGCACCTACATGGTGTTGGGAACCATTTGAACTTGAACCCATTTCCTCCCTCGTGGCTCAATTATTGGTCTTTGGTTGCGACTTGTGTTGTGTTGAATGCTTGATGTGTGGCTTGATTCATGACACATAGTGCATTTTAATGCCCTCGTGGCTCCTCCTTTGGACATGGCTTGGCGATTGAATTGGTGTTGGGATTTCAGATGTTGATGCTTAGTAAATGGGTAAAATTGGATATTCCTTTAAAATTTATTAGTTTTATGGAGGGATGCATACCTTAATCGACAACCAGGGTTCCAAAATGTTTTTTTTTTTTTTTAAAGAGATTTCATGTTTGACAGGGTTTTAAGATCCAACAATTTATATATGGGATTTTAATATATAACATTCTAACATTACATTTATGTTTTCGATGTCTATAATTTTGACATTTTTTTCTTGTTTAGAGTTTGTTGCTTTTTGAATCACTAATATATAGGGTTTTACTTCAAATTTGGCTGGGAGCACTGATTAATTTCATTTTGATTGTTTTTTCAATGCAAACTAAGCATTGATACTTCTAGCTAAGATATTGTCTATACTATGATCTCAATAATAGAAACCCTTAAGAAAGTAAAAATTCTTGTATTCTCAAATCTTATAGTAGATATGGATTGTAAAATGCACAAAGCCATATCATTTATGCTTTTAAATGGTTTTTACAAAATTTCGGACCAATTTAGTTGCAAAAGTAGAAAATGCGTGGGATGTAAAATAATTTCTATCTCATACTAGTCCCAATTTTATAAATTGAACCTATATAAATATTTAGTATACTGAAATTGTATAGATATGTGGGTGGTCAAGCCCAGGTTTCAGTTTTGAAACTGGGCTCTAATACCATTTGTAGAGCCTGGTTATTTTCAGGACTCAAACTAATTAAAAGTTTTCTAAAATTTAGTTTAGAATTTATTTTAATGATTTTCTTATACTTGGAATAAACCAAGAATAAATAGTAACAACATAATAATGATAATAACAGAATAATATCAACAACAACAAAAAAACAATGATAACAACAACAACAAAATAATGATAACAACAACATAATACATGCCTCCACTTGCAGGTTGGTTTATCTAGTCCCTTTTCTGTTTGATCCTATTCATGTTCTTGCGAGACTGAATATTAACCTCCTAGACAACTAGGAACAACCTCTCCATCTCCCTAGATCCAGGAATCCTTACGGTTTCCTGACCCTCGATCCCAAAATTCCCAGCAACAACAGTGCCCTGTGAGAGTTCCCCAAAACAATTCCCCAATTTCCTCCTCCTCTATCTTTCAGAAATTTAGAAATCCTCAAACATAAATGAGCTCCCTCTTCCAAGTCCTCCCTTCTTCCTTATCCTCCTCTCTCAAATCCCCCTCATTAATTCCCAACAACCTTATCCCTCCACTAATAAAAGACTCATTAATATATTTTAATAATTAATTAAATTTAAATTAAAAACTGTGATAAAATTAATCAATTTGGGTTGTTACATGTCATGAGAGGGAATGGTGAAGGGAACAATGACTAGTTGAGATGACCCCTGCCAGGCAACAATTTGTTGAATTAAAAATGTTCAAAACCGAAATCTCTTCTTTTCCACAGAGAAATTTAATTACCAGTCACGCTGGTGGTTGGTTGGTCCTCCTCATAAATCAATGAGAGTATGGGCATAGTACCCATATGTAAGTTTATGATCTGACCCATGGATTGGGGGATTTGACCCACAAAATCTTGCTATAGAAGGAAAGAAAAAGAGGAAAATATTGGGAAGAGAGAGAGGGGATACACACAATTGAGTCTGGGGACCAATTATGAGTGGAGAGAGGGTGAGAAAATCCTCTGGTTCTTAGTAGAACATGGAGAAGTAAAGAAACACTTTTTTTCTAGGTTCAAGAACCATTAGCAACTGTTTTCAAATCAGGATGATAAATGTGGTTACATAATTTTAGTGATTGATTGAGAAATAATGAAGGAACTCAGAGGGGATGACACTAAGGGACTGCTAGGCAGTGAAAGGCCTCCATTGTGTTGTGTATGACAACTACTGAAGCTCTTTGTGGAAAGAGAAACCCCCTTGCTTGGTGGAATGAATACTTGATTTTCTGAGTTCCTGTAGGTGAAGGAGAGCGACCTTCATCTTGTCTCATATGTTGAATAAAATAATTCTTCTCATGGCATCATACTCTAGCTACAACTGTGAAAACACCTAGAGCAACTGTGCCTATGGTTGGGTGGAAAGTGGCACACCCTTTAGCAGTTGCAAGAAATTTCTAAAGTTCAGATAAGTGTTTTCTGTGCCTTGTAATGATATGAAAAGTTTACTAAATATTATGAAATTCATGCACTAGTTATTTGAAGAGTTTGTCTTATTCAAATAGTGAAAATGTCACTCTAATTATTTGGATGACTGTGAATTTGAAATAAGATATAGGAAAACACATTCTATTTTGGTTTTATACCTATCTTGGTTTGAAAAGGGAAGCTGTTAGTAATGGTTTGTCACTCAAAGTATGAATAAAGCATTGGATGGTCACTTATGGTAGTTTATGTGAACAAATCCTTGAGTTATTAGTAAAGACTAAGCCACTAAAGTCCTCCCAAAACAATCTTGGTAATAAGAAATCAATTGGTGATATAAACTTGAAGACTGGGCAACTGACCTTGGCTATTCTATTGGCCTGAGAAATATGCTAAGCTTCAGGATTAAAGGGCAGTGCATACCCTTGTTTGGCCTTAAAAGAATAAGTCAAATGTTGAAGAGAACCAAAGTATTTTTAAAATAAATAATGAGCAAAGGAGGAATAAAGTTCAAGTTCCTTATTTGCAATAAAAAGAAATTAGGAATTGGATGCATGGTAACTAATTAAGTTTCATTCATATTTTGGTAAGAAAGGAATTTTACCAGGAGTTAACATAGTAAATTAATTTCCTAAGGGGAAAGAATTGGAAATAATAATTACTCTCCCAAAACAGCAAAGAATTGCATGAAAGTAGGAAGATCTAGTAATTTATGGTAAAATAATAATTTTACCATTGATAATTTTACCTCTAAGAAATGCAATATTTTGGAAAAAGAATTAAACAAATAAAAATTGCACGAATTTATATATGTATCTATAATTCTATATGCTTTCTGGGTAAATTTGAATGAATGGTAAAGTCTAGTAACTACTCGTAAATTCCTAAAACTACCATTTAAATGTTCTAATACTTGAATAATAAGGATGAAAATTATTATACTACAACCATAAATTTATTTCTGGTGTGTAAGTAATGTAAAACTTGAAATATTTCCCTTATGTGCAAAAGTTTAAATTGTGCTGATATTTTCCTAGAATTATGCCATGCACAGACCACTCCACACTCCTGTAAGAATTATGGTGACATATTCTTTTTATTTATTTATTAAATTCTCTTGAAATATACTTCCTTCTCTCTCTCAACACAAAAATATTTATATTCATGTTAATATTAATCCGTTGGAGCACAAAGAAGGGAGATATTAAATGTTAAATTATGCTCATTTTTAATTGTCCTTCGGAGTCTAGCCATCGGAGTAAATGGAAGGGAACATTTAAACAAATTTTGAAGCCATTAGAGTGAATGGAAGGGAGAATTTGAACGAAGTCCAAAGCCATCGAAGTGATGGCAGGAGTTTTATAAGGTATACGAATACGTTTTGTAATGTTAATTCCTTGCCATTTCATGATTGAACATCGGAATAACGAGAGAAGGGTGAACGCTCGAAGTACGATAGCATGATAATATAAGGTCCCACATATATTTAATAATATTAAATTTTTCTCTTTCATGATTAGTGGCCGAAGTAATGAGAGGGGCACACATGTTTCAAGAGTGAAGATCTTGGGGCAATGGCCCGAGTTGATATAATAATAATAATAATAATATTAATTTAATGCAAATCCCAAAACCTTTTAGGAGTTGACCTTTTTGGAGTTGACTCTTAAGAGTGCTGAGTATGATATTTTGAGTATTATGATGTTATAAAATATGCAATATTGCACGTGAAGGAGGTTTGAATTACCTGATATTTATATAATATTAAACATATTTTAATTCATTTTCTTTTTCCTATTTATATATGTGTGTGTGTGTGTGTGTGTGTACACACACACACACACACACACACACACACACTCTTTTTTTCCTCAGAAAAAAGCGTAATTTTATACATCTGGAGAGACAAAATTACATTTTGTAGGTGCTAGTTTAGCACATTCGAAAGCATAAATGAAGTGTGATGGTTTGCACCAGGGAAAGTATTGATCCACTGATTGTTTTGCAGACCATAATCTAGTTTACCAATGACTTTCTTCATGCCCAAAGTCTAGTCATTTTCTAATAGAGTGTGCAGTTTTAGAGCTGCAAATTACATCAAAAAATAATATACACCCTAGGAGTAATTCAGAGTAACATTGCTGATATCAAGTACCAAAAAAAACATAGTAATATTGTGGATTAGTGTGTTGTATATTGAGTCAGATCTTCAATGAATTGTCTATGGAAAAAATCACGAACTGTATTTCCTTTTGTTTCTGTGAAGTGCCATTGCCCAAAATTGAGGTTGAGCCCTTCCTTGGACATAGTATCTGCTATGGAATTCATGTTCCTGTAAACATGTTGGATAGAGAAATGGTCGAAAGTATCCAACAAATTGTGAGTCTCCCTCAGAATAGGCTACAGTAAAATATTGTGGCAATGCTGTGTTTTTTGTACCCAGTTTATTACATTCATTGAATCACCAAATAGTTGTATGGATTTTAGATCATATTCTTTTGATTTTTTGAGTAGTAGGAGGAGAGTCATCAGTTCTACAAAGTTGTTGGTGCCTTTCCCTAGTCCCATTTTTATTTTGAAAGAGTGTGTGTCTGTGAGATGTAGGAGAGTTCCGCCCCCACAAAGTGAATTTTTTGAAGCCCCATCAAAGTAGGCCCAAGATATGGAGTGATATATGGTTGCAGGAAGAGAGATTCGAATGTTGGGAGCATTCTTTTCCTGGGGGAAGTGTTCCAAAATGGAGAGGCTTTGGGCTGCAACTAGTTCGGTTACCGTGGATTTTTACTGAAATATTGCTCTGTTCCTGGCCAACTAGATTCCCCAGCTGATTAGGAGAGGCATGGATTTTAGTGTCTTGTGAGAGACTTCAAGTAGCCAGGATTTCCAAGTAGAATCCAACGCTTGTCCATTCCATTCACATATTCGTCGCAGTAATAGAGCGACGTCCCTCCAGAATTTTTTGGTAAATGGACAGGTAATGAGGATGTGGTAGTTTTTTGCATAATGAGCACCAACCTAGCCCTTCGATCTGGCGTTTTCTCATTTTGTCCCAGGTTGGTACTTTGTTAAATAATGTTGTTCACATGAATAGTTTGGATTTCAATGGGGATTTGAGTTTCCAAATTCCTCTCTACCACCAAATCGGTTCCTCCTGAAGGTGGTTGACGTTGAGGGATGTGTATCCCAATTTTTTTGTGTAGACTCCATGTGGGGATTTTTTCCATACCATCTTGTCATCCATATCGGGAGTCTGATGTGGTCCCTTTGAAGTACGAATAAATAGTTGTCCCACTGAATTTTTAAGTCACCTTCCAACCCAAGAGTCTTAGCACCGTGCCAACATTGATGCCATATGTTTGTGGATCCTAGGTCAACGATTTAGTTTAGTTTGTATAATCCATGTGTATGTAGCTGGTCCTGTAAATCCTGAGATAGGGAGTGGGCATTCTCACTTCCTGGATAGGGATCAAATCCAATGCGAATTTTGTCACCCCTTCCAATTTTCTAGGCTAGGTCATCCCCGATAATATGGAATGACTTGATTACGACCTTCCACATGATGGAGTAGCTGGGAGTATTTTTGTTTGCCTGACGTATCCATTCCCCTACCAATCCCGGATTTATGTATTTGTGGGTGACCACTTGAGTCCATAAACTGTCAGAAGTGATAAGTCACCAACAAGCTTTGGCTGCTAAGGCTTTTGAGAAGATACAAATATTTTTTATCCCCCATTCCCCCAAAGCTTTTGGTCAGGCCAGTAGGTCCCATTTTTCCCAGGGAAGGGTGTAGTGGTCCTTCGTTCCTGACCAAATAAACATGAAGTAGAGTCTACAGATTTTTTCTAATACTCCCTTGGGGATCCAGGAGAGAGACATCTAGTAGACTGGGATAGCTTCCAAAAATTCTTTCATCAGGGTCAGTCTTCCTGCCCTTGAGAGCCAACAGAAGCTCCAAAGAGATAATTGTTTTTCTAGTTTTTCCAATAGCTAGCTCTAGTCCCTTTTGAGATAATTGTTTGCTTTGAGTTGGAAGCCAAGATATTTTATCCCTTGTTGGATTTCCTGAATTGGGAAGGGGAAGAGTGTTTTATAGAGTGCCGTAATGGCTTTGTCAATTCCAATTAATGATAAGGTGGATTTTTGAGAATTGATTATCATTCCCGTTGCATCCCGAAAGAGATGGAGGATTGAGTCCAGGGTCTCAACAACTCTTGGCCTGCCACTGCTGAATATTAGTACATCATCCATGAAGAGTAGATGTGTGAATCTGAGATTTGGAGAGGTTTTTATGCCTTGGAAATTCCCCGTGTTGATGGACGATATCAACCCTTCAACAACAAGGAGAACTAGCATAGGGGAGAGGGGGCATTCCTATCTTAGGCCTCTTCTTGAAAAGACGAAAGGGGAGGATGCTTCGTTAATCAAGACTGCAAAATTTACTGAGGAGATACAAGCCATTATCCATTTGATGAAGGGTACCTCAAACCCTAGGTGTGTGAGTAGTAGTCTTATAAAGGACCAACTTACTCAATCAAAGGCCTTTGAGAGATCAATTTTTAATACTAATCCTTTAGACCGAAGAGATATTATACCTTGTAGGCCTTCCTAAGCCACTCCAATTTCTTCATGTATCTGGTGGCCATTTAGAAACCCAAATTGTTCCTTTGATATCACTTCTGAAAGAATGGGCTTGAGGCGTTTGGAGATAATTTTTGCAACAATTTTGTAAATACAATTGTATAATGCAATCAGCCGAAAGTCCTCGAAGGAGATGGGTTCATCCTTTTTTGGAATTAGGGCCATGAAAGTTGTGTTGAATGGTAGATGCATCGTTCCATTTCTTCTAGATTCTTCCACCACCTGGAGGAGGCCATATTCGACCAGTTCATAGAAGCCTAAACATAATTCTATCGGCCAACCATCTGGTACTAGGCTCTTTTCCTTTTGGAAACTGAAGAGTGTTTCCTTTAATTCATCTTCACTGACTTCCGTGTATAGGTCTCTGTTGTTTTGCTCTTTTACAAATCTGTGGTAAAAAAGAGCCAGCTTGACTATATCAACAATGTTTACCCTCTGATCTGCTTTGTACAAGGTTTTGAAGTGATTTTTTCCCATCTCCACCATCCCTCAGAAGGTTGAAACAATTCTTCCTTCCTGATCCTTCATATCCCAAATGGTGCTTGTAGCTTTGCGATCCTTTACAAAGGTATGGAATAATTTTGTATTTTCATCCCCTTGTTCTAGCCAGATAGCCCTGCTTTTTAGTCTCCAGGTTGCTTCCTGATCTGCTAGGAGTTGTTTACGGTGTGATTCTAGGGATCTAAGGGTGTCCTTGGATGAATTGGAGAGGAAAACCCTGTCTTCCTCTTGATAAATGGCTTCAATTTGTTCTTCTGTGATTTGTAATTCTCTTTCCTCCCTCGGTCTTTTTTCCTTTTCCCAGGGGATAGTTAGCGACTTGATTTTTTTAAGATTATCCGCAGAGTGTATACCCGCAGGAGTGCCAAGGCTGGGATCAAAAGGCATCCAATGAGTTTGTACCAAATATCAGAAAATCTCATCCGAGAGCTAGGTGGCATTAAATTTAAAAGGTGAAGGGGGTTTGTGTGTTCCACCCTCCAAAGTGAGCCAGACCGGGGAATGATCTGATATGCCTCCTGCTCCAATCCATTGAATTACTTGGAAGGTTTCCTCCATTAATGCTTCAACCATGAGAAAGAGATAAATTCTCTTTTCCACCCTTGCCTCCCCCATGTGCATGTTCCTCCAGGTTGGATTTAGTTTTCTGGGTGCGATGTACAACAGCCTGTTGGTCAACAAGAGATGATAGATCCTAGAAGTGAGTTGATCCAGACACGCTGAGGGGCCTCAGACTTCTTCTGCCCCTATTGAGAAATTGAGGTCACCCCCCAAGATTACGTTCTCGATCTTAAGGATATTGAGACTGAGAAGTGATTCCCAGAAGGCGGTTCTATCAAGATAGGGGTCGTAGACATTCAGTATCCTAAATTCTTTCCCCAGGCCTTCCACGAAAATATCATTTACTAGACAATAATTGAGGGCCCAAGAGTTGAGTAATTTGATTGATTTTCTGCGCCACCCCATGGCTAGGCCTCCAGATCTGCCAGCAACATCTATGCCCATGAAGTGCCATCCTGAAATCAGGGAGTGATGTAGACCCCCTATCCCTCTTAAGGGTTGCATGACCTCCCGGTCAGGATCTTCTGGTTCCGGAGCTGAAATGGCTCTTCTGGTTCCAAACTGGAACCCTTCGAATGAACACACATGTCCCCACAAATGATCTGTTTACTTTTCCAAGCGCCAAGCGTGAGCTCCCATAGCACACGACCGAAACCTGTGACCGCACACTTATCCTTCCTGCCTTTCGTGAATCGCGATTTCGGGTTTTGTGTTTTCAAAAAATCAGGGTACAAGGGATATCTCTACTCCTTGGAATCCCCAGTTGCCAAAATGCTGAAATTTCCCAGTGCCTATTCTTTCGGGTTTTCATGTTTCACAAAATCAGGGTACAAGGGATAACTCTGCCCCTTGGAATCCCCAGTTTCCAGAATGTTGAAATCTAAAAATGCGTGCCCCTTACTTCGATATCAACGGATGTTGATCCTTGCTCCCAGATCTAATGGCTTAGATCTAATCAACTCCTATGCGTGCTCCTCCTGTCTACCTTGATGTAGATTCAACGGTCCAGATCTTTCCTCCTAGTGCCTATCCAACGACAACTGTGCTCCTCCTCCTGAGCTTGCGCCTCTTCCCTTCCCTTGGAAGAAATTTGATGATTGAAGGTCTCAGCCTTTGATGCTTCCCTTGTGAGTTTAGTTCCTTTGGGTCTCATCTACGTTATAGAAATGTTTCCCCTCCTAAGCTTAGTCAACTCAGAAACCTCGAAAGGTTTCTCAACCTTCTGCTCATTTCTTCTGTTTCTTTGTGCACAAAGGCACTGTTCCTCCTGAGCTTCATGACCTATAATAAGTCCACCCTCGTACACTCCTTGTGCTGCTAATATTTCCTCAATCTTAGGTCCAAAGTATTTCTTGAAAAGAGATGCTTCACGCCCTCTTGGCTCTCCTTTGCTCAATGCACACCTTGCAGCGCCTACAAAGTGTTCAGTAACTCTGGTTGTCTTCGAATTCAACAAAGGTTTCTTCTCGTGCACACTTGTACCAGCGCAATTTCTGCCTGGAAGAGCTTCTACAGAACCTCCAGAGAACTAGCCTCTTCTCTCTATGCCTTCCCCTGCATAGCTCATCCTCCAAGGTGTTCAACAACCTTGAGGCTCTTCCTTGAGTCTGTGAATCTTTCTGGTGTGCACTCCTTGCATGTTCTTTCTGACTCCGCAGAGATTAGATGCACACTCCTTGCGCTGGCTACAAAACTTCCAATGTTCTATTGTGCATTCCTTGCACAGCCTAAAGAAACCAAATAGAAACTGACAAACTCACAAACATATAGTAAAATCTATCTATAACCTGTATCTAGAGCATACAAATGACATTCAAGTGCATAAACATACACAGACAATTCATGGGTAGGAAAAACTACTCTTTGTATTAATCTCCAAATGTCTATACAAAATGTGTTTTTACAAAAACTGGACTGCTACAGAGTCTCAATTCTCTCCCTCAAGATCTCTCTACCTGAGAATTCTCCTATTCTCCCATTCTCTATCCTATCGCTCTCTCTAATTATAAAGAGGGATATCTTGAGCTTATCCTCCACCTCACCGTCTCTGAGCTATCGCCATCACAGAGTGGCTCCTACAACTACATTACATAAATGGATGCCCAGTCCTGACTACGTCCTGGGATTGCTATAGGCAACCATTAAAAGAAACCTCAACCACTTCCTGTACAAAGGCATGGTCTCGCATTAAAATCCTTACAACATTTATTGAAATTTTGAATTTCAAAATTGAGAGGGCTGTGCCTCTCCCTTTCTCCATTAAATGCGTGATGGATGTGCTAGCTGGCTGGCACGCTGCTGACATGGAGCGATGCCCTTACATCATACTCCTCAGCTGGAAAAATCATGGTCTCTTGATCATGAGCTCCTCTTCTCTAGTGGTGAAATCCACCTGGATCCCAAACTTTCCCTTGGAGCTGTCCATCTACTCCTCTGCTTCGCTATTGCTGCTGCTGCTGCCTGCTACTCTTGCAGGCTCCCTTTTGCTCAGCTTCTTATTGCTGGAAGTCTCTTC
>JASDQU010220615.1:0-10491 GCA_032191745.1 Picea mariana
ATTGTGTTTATCATATGCTTAATTCTGACAAAATGGTCACTTGCACATTTTGCATAATTAAGGGATTTAAACATATCAGCTCAAAATGTGTATTGAGGAAATGGAAGAAGGTGAGGGAGACTCTAGCCATGATAAAGAGGTCGAAGGTCAGAATATCAGAATTGGTAATGTAGAGATAGAATCCAACGGACGCAAGGGACGAGGGGAGAAAGAAACATTGCTAAAAACTTTGAAGAGCCTGAAAATAGAAGTGCAGAGCTACAAGGCAAATAGCGAGAGGCTGATGAGAGAGAAAAGTCAGATAAATGATCGAGTGGTGCAGAGATTAAATTAGTTGCAAGGTCAAGCCAAGAATGGCTCAAAGCAAGAGGAAGAAGGCAGGTGTCATGAAAGAATAAATGATCATGGAAGAGTAGGTTATTCCAAAAGTGTTAGCAGAGCTCATAGACACCACTCACCTCCTTACTTAGAAAGAAAGTTTTATGCATCTGAATATTCCTTAAGCAGTCCATAGGTGTCTCATGTCAGGAACCAAAGAAGGAGACATGAGGTAGACAGTTTGCAAGGAGAGATGAGGAATCTCAATCCACCATCCTTTTATGGTGAAAGAGAAAGGGAAGATGATGTTGAAGCATGGTTGCTTGGACGCAGGAGATATTTCCAATTGCACAACTATTCATCAAATCTAGCAACCAAAATTGCCACCTACCATTTACATGGGAAAGTTGCAATGTGGTGGGATCAACTGAAGCAAGTTGAACATATTAATGAGAATAGGATCACTTGGAAGCAGTTCAAGAAGTATTTTCAGAAGGAGTACCTCTCAGATCATTTATATGACAAGAAAATGTAGGAGTTATTTGAACTTAGGCTGGGAAGCATGACCATGGCAGAGTATGAGAAGAAGTTCTTGGGGTTGTTAAAGTATGTAGGGTTTATAAATGATGAGAAGGTGAAAGTATAAAGGTTCTTGAGTGGAATTCCATCCTTTTATAAAGAAAATATTTGGTATGATGAGCCCAAGACCTTGACTGAGGCAATCAGGAAGGATAAATACATGTATGAGCAAGGCCAGGGAAGAGAATCCATGCAGAAATCTTGGAAGGGTAAGAAGAATGAGAAGTCTAATCAGAGGAGGAAGGGATTAAAACCTCCTTTCAATAGAAATGAGCCTAATAAAAATCATCAAGACCAGTATGCTAAGGATGAATCTAAGAAAGAAGACTCCTTGGGAAAAAGGGGAAGACCACATGTCCAATGTTGGGGATGCAAAGAACATCAATTGTACAAGGATTGCCCACACAGAAAGGACAGAGTGAAGATCGTGCACAACATCCAGGAGGATACAACAGTCAAATAAATGGGAAGAATTTATGTAGCCTTAGATGATCGACAAGTAGAATACCAATCCAACATGATCAAGGTGGAAGGTAAGATCATAAACCAACCTGTTTCTATTCTAATTTATTCAGGAGCAAGACATTGTTACATTGATCCTAAAATAGTGGATAGTTTACATTTGGAGAAAAGTGAGCTTGGAAAATCAAGTTTGGTTCAACTAGCCATTGGAACCAAAAGGAGAATCCATGAGGTGGTTGGAAGTTGTTCCATAAGTCTTAATGGTGTGAATACTAGTGTTGATCTAAATATCATACCATTGGGGTCTTATGATATTCTAATTGGAATGTTTTTTTAGACAAGCATCAGGTTGTCCTAGATTGTCATAGCAAGACATTTGCAAGTTTTGATGGAGATGGAAAATAGAGCACTGTGAAAGGAGTTCCAAAACCCATCGCTATAAGGGAGATTTATGCCTTATAGTTGAAGAGATGTTTCAGAAAAGGATGTCAATGTATGCAGCCCATGTGGAGGAGCCAAAAGATACAAAGGGGCCAAGCCTTGAACATTTCTCAATGCTACAAGAATTTGAGGATGTATTCCAAGAAATACTAGAGTTTCCACCAAAAAGGGAGATAGATTTCTCTATTGATCTAGTGCCAAGAGTTGCCCCGATGTCAAAAACACATTACATAATGAGTACGCCCGAGTTAAAAGAATTACAAATGTAGTTGGAGTAATTGTTGAAGAAAGGATACATACGCCCAAGTGTTTCATCTTGGGGAGCACCAATACTCTTTGTCAAAAAGAAGGATGGAACATTGAGGTTTTGTATCGACTTTCGACAGCTGAATAAGTATATTATAAAGAACAAGTATCCTCTACCCAAAATTGATGACCTCTTTGATCAACTAAGAGGAGAAAATATATTTTCAAAGATAGACTTGAGATCAGGATACCATCATGTAAGAATCAAGGAAGATGACATCATAAGACAACTTTTAGAACCAGGTATGGGCATTATGAATTTGTAGTGGTGCCATTCCGATTGTCCAATGCACTAGTTTTCTTTATGTGCTTAATGAATGGCATATTCAGAAATTACTTGGATAAGTTTGTCATAGTATTTCTAGATGACATCCTTCTCTATTCTAAGTCTGAAGAGGATCATGAACATCACCTAAGATTGGTATTGCAAGTGCTAAGAGAATAGCAGAAGTATGCCAAGATGAGTAAGTGTTCTTTTTATCAAGAACATATCCATTACTTGGGGCAGATTATTTCATAACATGGTATAGCAATGGATCCATAGAATATTGAATCCATTAGAGGATGGTCAGCACCCAGGAATGTTTTAGAAGTCAGATATTTTATGGGGTTAGTTGGTTACTATAGAATATTTATAGCAAGGTTCTCTAATATTGCTCATCCCATCACTTATTTTCAAAAGAATGGAATTAAATTTGAATGGATAGCAAAATGTGAAGAAAATGTCAATTCGTTGAAGGAATTACTTACTAGTGCACCTATTTTGAAGATTGTTGACCCAAATGAGAATTTTGTGGTATGTACAGATGCATGCAAGGAAGGGTTCGGTGGAGTCCTCACTCAAAATGGGTATGTCATTAGTTATGAGTCCAGAAAGATTAAGGAACATGAGAGGAATTATGCCACACATGATTTGGAGCTTGATGCCATTGTTCACGCATTGAAGATGTGGAGGCATTATCTCATGGGAAAGAGATTTGAATTAAGAACAAACCACATTGGTCTGAAGTGTCTTTTTGAACAACCAACTTTGAATGCCAGGTAAACAAGATGGCTAGAATTTTCAGTGAATACAACTTTGACATCAAGCATATCAAGGAAAAAGAAAACAAAGTTGTTGATGCACTTAGTAGATAGGTGCATCTCGTGCATGCTACATCTGTCAATATGCATTAGTCGGACCTGAAGAGTAGAAGTTTAGATGTTGTTGTTACAGATCAGCATTACCTACAGGTAAATGAAAGCTTGTAGCAAGAGCAGGTACAACAGAAAATGAAAGAGTATGAGATAAAGGAAGATGGACTACTTATGCATAAAAATAGAATTTATGTTCCTAGGTCCGGAGAACTTAGGAATTTGGTATTAAAGGAAATTCATAATGTTCCATATACTGGACATCCCGGTTACCAAAAAATAATTACAGCAGTAACAAGCCAGTTCTTTTGGCCTGGAATGAAAAAGGATGTTGTTGATTACATCGCTAGATGTATGGAATGTCAGAGAGTAAAGGCTGAGCATAGACACCCAGCGGGTTTTCGACAGCCATTACCAATTCCAGAGAATAAATGGGAAGTGATAACCATTGATTTTATAACTAAATTACCCAAGACAAAAAGACAACATGATTCCATCATGGTAGTGGTTGATAAATTGACAAAGGATGTTCATTTTGTTCCTATGAAAAAAACTCATACATCAACTAATATTGCAAAAATTTACATGAGGAAAATTGTTAGGTTGCATGGGATACCTAGGACAATTGTCTCAGACAGAGACACAAAGTTTACTTCAAATTTATGAAAGGGATTATTTAAAGGATTTGGTACAAATATGAACTTTATCACAACATACCATCCGTAGTCAGATGGGCAGACAGAAATGGTCAACCGAGTAATTGAAGACATGTTGAGAATGTATGTGATGGATAAGCTATCTAAGTGGGAAGATTACTTGCACTTGGTTGAGTTTGCCTATAATAATGGGTATCAAGCTTCATTGAAAATGATCCCATTTGAAGCTTTGTATGGTAGGAAAGGAAATACTCCAGTGAGCTAGGATAACCCAGCAGATCGACCAGTACTTGGGTCGGAGTTGCTTAAGGAAATGGAAGATCGGATGGTTAAGATTAAGCAGAATTTAAAGGCAGATCAAGATAGACATAAGGTTTTTGTTGACAAGAATAGGACAACAAGAGAATTTAAAGTAGGTGAGCATGTGCTTTTGAAAGTAAATCCCAATGAGAGCTCTTTGAAGTTGGGTTGTTGTACAAAGCTGGTAGCCAGGTTATGTGGTCCATTTGAGATATTGGAAAAAATAGGGTCAGTTGCATACACGCTTGCATTGCATGTTTCCATGAATGTGCATAATGTATTTCATGTCTCTTTGCTAAATAAATATTTACATGATCCTAACCATGTTATTGATTGGCATCTGATTCAGGTAGAGATAGAGGGAGACTTTCGGGTCCATCCAGTGCGAATATTGGACAAAAAAGTCAAAATGCTCTGGAATCGAGTTATAGAGTTGGTAAAAGTTCATTGGACCTGCTACGGTCCTAAAGATGCTACCTGGGAGCATGAAGATTCCATGCGAGCAGAGTACCCACATCTTTTTGAATAATTTTTGGAATTTTGATTCATGTTTTGTATATGCGTTGAGGACAATGCCAAAATAAGGGGGAGGGGATGTAGCACCCCGGGATTTGAGCCCCCATATTAAATAATGTATTGTTACATTGTTGAGAGGCTAGAGTGCCCAAACAATTATTAAAAGGCCAGTGTGCCTAAGAAATGTAATGTGTGTTCATTATTAATAATAAATACATTGTTGGTTGCTAGACGGACAAGGACTAGAGTTATAGGGGGCTATGATTCCACAAGAGAGGGAGGATTGGGAGGATAAGTGTTTATTTCATTTTTTAATTACCCATTTTGTTTAATAGGGGGGGGGGATTGGTTACATGATATCTTGGGGGGAATGCCAAGAGGTTATCGATCCCCATGAATTAAAAAAAATTGTCCCTGGTCTATGGAAAGGGTTCCCCAGTTGGCTAATTCTCGCATTCGTTTTGGCCATTTGCTCACTCTCATTCCCATCCCCATTTCTGGTGTTGTTGTTGGTCACCTCACATGTTCATTCACCCGATTAGTTCATTGTTCATCCGCTCTCATGGATTCTGCACTCCATTCATTCCTTCACTCACTCATATTTCCTCATTCATGTTTGGCTTGGGAAAGGAAATCGGACCATTGAAGAACATCCATGGTTTTTTCGGTTGTAGAGATTGTTGGTGTAATAAAACCATGATTTGAGGCATGCATGTCTGATATGATTGGCATGTGTTCAACTTTTCTCACATCTAGGAGTCCTGAGAGTCCCAACATGGAGATTCTGGACCAGCTGCAATAGAGCCCTGGAAGGAGAAGGAATTCCTGAGGGACTGCGTGGCAGAGAAGGGTGGAGGTCCATTCTCTTGGGTGGTGCAGGCTGGGTAGAAGAGAGTTGAGTACTTGGATTGTTGTGAGTGCTGGAGAAGCGTGTGCGAGCTTCAGTGTTGACTAGTTTGGGAAGCCAAGTAACACTCTGGAACCGTCATTGTGGATTCATAGCCCTGGCTTGGGGTTGACATTGCTTTTGAGACTTGGAACATTAGTGTCTATGGTTGGGTGGAACGTCCTTGGTCTACATCCAATCGGTGATTCTCTTCTATAAAAGATAAGTGTTATTTGTTATGGTTTCCTTTTTTTTGTATTTTTTTCCACTGCGTATTGAATTATTATACATGATATTTGTACTTATAATATCCATGCTTGCTAGTTAATGTTGTGCATGGTATAATATGCATGTCTTTTATGTTGTAGTATGAATCTTGATCATTGCATGTATGTATTTCATGCTTATTTATTAACTAATTGTTTTCAGAGATTCGAAATCAGAAAAGAGGTGTGTTCTTGGTGTGGCATGCCCGGCCTATGGGAGGGTTGGGTACGTTACAATCCTCTAAGTGAAGTGGAGTGATAATAGAGTACTACTAGATTTATAGGAGATGAATACCATCTTAGTGGTGGGATGGATTGAGATGGATATCAACTGAAATATTTAGGATTTAAAATGATCCATATGGATGCCGATGGCCTCCCACCTATTCCAACTGACTTGTTTTGGCAGTTTTTCAGTTCGGCATTTTTTTTCCTAGTTTTTGGGTCCCTGACTTTCGGGGCCGTTTTGAGGCCCTAAACAATGTTTTTAGGGTTCGCCACAATTATTATCTGTAGGGCTCGCCACAGGAAACATGTGTATTGCTCAGATATACCTTTCCTATGGGCTAGCGTGCACCTAAAATAGAGATCGTATGCAAAAGTTACAACCACGAGAATTTGATGTACTAACCTACCCAAACAGGGCCCACATGACTTTTGGCGCTTCATCTCCTAGGGTTAGGTTTTTGGATGTCTAGGATTTTTGACATTCATGTTTATTGTAAAAAGGCCTTGAGAGCCTCATTGTAATCATCTTCTAGCAAATGAGCGCAGTCGTCACATCTCTTCTCAGAGATAAGTCGCCACCATTCTAGCAAGCTTGTTTTCCACTGCATTTTACAGTTTCAGCTTATTTCCTTATTGAATAGAAGCAAGTTTAATTGTATATATGTTATTTTGTGTTAAGCATATTTTGATAATAATCTGTATTCATTTCGTTCCGCTCATAAAATTCGAATCAATGGTATCAGAGCAGTATGCTCCTTGTGGTTCTAAATGCATGTCCCCAACAAGGTTAGGGTACAAATAATTGGGCCTCGAGCTTGTTTCTCTGGAGAAAAAAATCCCTCGCACTCCCAAGGGACCTCTCATGGCGGGAGAAAAGAAATATTATGGGACAAGATATCCCTTCAAAATGTTTCTCGAGGAAGCCCTCACGCAACAGAGGAACGAGATGATGGATAGTTTTGTGCAAATCCTTCAGCGGCTACCAACATGAGACACATCTTCCTCAAACGGAGGCGTCACACCCTTCAAGGTACAAATCAACTTCGATATTCCTATATTTGAAGGTCAGATATATGCAGATGTCATAGAAAAATGGTTGAATCTACTAGAAGGTTATGTCTGTGTCCATAACCTATCGAATAGAAAAAAGATTACTTTTGTGCTCCTCAAAGTCATTCCCCATGTCAAAGATTGGTGGGAAACTTTCTGTGAGCATAAGGAAATAGAGGAACCCTCATTATTTAGAGTCGCGGTCACCTAGGAGTCCTTCAGGGATGCTATTAAGGAACAATACTACCCTATTGGAAGTTATGACGACCTGTATACAAAATGGACCACACTGCAGTAGGAAAGAGACCAAGCAGTGCCCGAGTTTACAAATATCTTCCATACCTTGCGCACCAAGCTGGGTATCAAATATTCTGAGTGACATATGATGCTCAAGTATCACGGGGATCTGTATAGATACATTCGGGCTGAAATGGAGTTTTTGGACATCTCATTCTTGGGTGCGGCCTACCGATATGCTGCCAAAATAGAGCATAAGCTCAAACAAAAGACGTGGCAATTTGGGCTTGGGAACCCCTCACAACAAAATCCAGGAAAGGGCGGCCTCAGCCCACAAAAAAGAGGATATATCAAAGTCAGATCACCTAAGGACAACCAGTCCAGGCCACAAGCAAATAAGGACACCGGAAATACAAAGAAAGATATCAGGAAGTGGTGAAACTTCCATAAGAGCCCCTGGCATAACATTGTTGATTGAAACTCAAAGCAGTCGTTGGTGGTTGAAGTGAAAGCCTCTGAATCAGATGCAGGTACGGACTTTGAGTCAGAACCAGAAAGGGGAAGATAGATCATTGATGTAGAACCCAGTGCTACCATTGCTACCACCAATCTCTAGCCTGGTGAACTAGACGAGCTAGAGGAAGGCAAACACCTTTTTCATTCATAGATGTGGGTGAAGGGTACCCCACTGCACTTCATCATTAATAGCGATAGCCATAAGAACCTCATCTCAGTAGAGGTTTTCAAGCAACTCGCCCTGCCAACAACACCGCACCCACAACCCTACACCATCAGATGGATCCACCAAGGAAGTGACATCTGCATCAGCAACAATGTCACCTATCATACGACATCAATCCCTTCAAAAACGAGGTATTTTTTATGTTTCCCCTCTCGAAGTTTGTAATGTTCTTTTTGGCCAACCATATTTATGGAAGAGCCATGATTTATATGAGTCTAGGCCTCGCAGTGTTATTATTACTTTGAACAAGAAACTGTATAGGATACCGGAGGCAGCCCCACCTAGGACTATTTCCTTGATATCTGTCTAGAAATGCAAGAAGGTCATCTCTCAGAAGGGAAAGTTTGTCTTCTTCGTGATTCTCTCTTAGAGTGAGCGAAATATCACAGCTACATCCAGGGTCTCCACGGTCAACCTCTCCACATAGCATAAGCAAGTGGACAAGGTCGTGGAAGCATACTCGGATATATTCTCCTCACCTACCAGTGTATGTAACATCCCCAGCCACCCATGGGCCAAGAAATGCCACTACTGCGGAATATACACTTATATATAATATGAATTAAATCAAATTAACACATTTAACATAGAGTTATTGTTGTCATGCAGACTTAAATAGAATTAATAGCAATTCAAACTTGCAATGGAATACATGATAACATTTCAAGACACAGACATGCATCACATATAAATTAAGTACAGAATTAATACTTATCTTTTAAATTGGCGTAACACCACCAACTGCGTGCAGACCTTCCACGAACCTCCCAGCCTTAGACCACGTTGTTCATCACTCTCAGCAGTAGGTCACCCCTAAGTTAGGACTAAGCTCCATCGGGCAACGGAATCCTAGGCTAGGCAAGGTCAACAGGAAGACACACATTTTATGAGGAAGGATTCTCTCTTAGAAGCCACTTATGCCCACTGCTCAAAGACTCTCATTCCCCACATGTATGTCCCACTCCAGGAGTATACACCTTCACTGTCACCTAGGACAGTCCATCAGTTGCTTCACCTCCCTTTCCTTGGGCTTCAGCAACAGGTCGAACTGGAATTCTCAGAGCTCTGTAGCAGCTACAGGACCCCTTCCAGGAGAACTCACTTCCACAACACACTCTCTCACCTAGAGGAAGTTGCCCACAGGCTTGACAACCTACCTCTTCAACCACAACCACCTCCCTCACCTGAAGAGAATGTTCCACATAGGCCTGACAACCAACTTCTTCGACTCTGTTCCCACACAAGGAGGACAACAGTAACAGAAACAACATTCGGTTAACTCACGGGTGACAACAACAACCGGAAATTGGGTATGGACATCCAAAAATGAAAACAGTCTACATTAAGACACAACACGACTCAATAAGAAGCAGTCGATGGCAGCAAGCCACCCTCAGTCGAGGAACTGCGTGGCCACAAAAGCCAACCTTATGACACACACATGGCACATACATATACGGGATGCTCGGGCTTCATAGAAGACGCAACTCAGTCTATCGGTTTTCCCACAGGTTCTCACTGGGTTCGTGACCAGGAAACAATGCAGAGGTCGATTGCAGAGGCAAAATGGGTTCAGAGTCTGGATGGTCGAATGACCAGCAAACTCACACGGAGGTTGGAAGAATGACCCAAAACACGGCTGAATCATCAATTTTAACTGCATGCGCCCAGGTCGACATATGTCTTCCTAGAGCTGCATGCACTCCATTTTGCATACGTTCCTTTTCGAGAAACTTAGNAGAGGTAAGCCCCCTAGCTTAGCCCCTAGGCCCAAACACTTAGCCTCCTCCCTTACCCAACCTTGTGGAAGCTTAGTCCCCCATCACTCTTTCTTCATGGTCGGTCTGCACGCAGTGATGTTTATATTTTATTAATGATCTGCATAATTACATATACAAAATCAGGCTCTTGGCCTTTAACACCTAGGCACTTCGGCCTAATAAACACATAATCCCACCATCTTATATACACTTGGCTCACCAACCTATAAACATAATTACAATTCATAATTACAACAAGGAATCGTCCTTGGGGATATTACAATCCCCTCCCCTTATTTTTGCACTGTCCTCAGTACAACTCTTTACACAACATCAACAAGATTTCCAAAATCTTAAAAAAGACGCGGGTATTATGCCTGCATAGCATCCTCATGCTCCCATGTTGTGTCCTCATGACCGTACCAGGTCCATTGGACCTTTACAAGCCCTATGGCTCGATTCCCGAGTGGTCTTCTCTTCTGGTCCAATATGTGCACCGAATGCACTTGCAAGACACCTTCTTGCTCCACCTGAATCACATTCCAATCAATAACATGATTGGCATCAGGTATACATTTCTTAAGCAATGAAACATGAAACACATTATGTA
>JASDQU010220617.1:0-17871 GCA_032191745.1 Picea mariana
TTAAGGATAATGTGATGAAGTGCATAAAGATGTGCTAGGACATGTTTGAAAATATTTTATTGTCTTAAAGCTACGCATGAAATTTTTGAAAGGAGAAGGGTATGATGCCATGGATACCCAAGTAGGGTATGATTCGGGAAGGAGAACCCGAATGATGGAGGTGTGAACCTCTGGCAGTGAAGACTGATTGTATGATGTAGGAGCATCTGAACCAAATGATATTTGTTGACTCAAAAGGTCAAAAACCTTTACTAAGAGATCGTAGAAATCCCTTCGATCAACTACAGATTGAGATCGTGAGGATCATGAGAGAAAACCCTGATTGAATCAGGTTAATCAAGAACGTGAAAGAGGAAGTGAACATGAGTCGTTCATTGGAAGGAAATCGATCTCAGACGTCCGATCGATTTCAAGATCCGTTGGAGTTAACGGATCAAACGCTAGTCATTCGATAAGATCGACGACCTGTATTCATTGCGGAGATTGAACTCTATGATAAAGAGTGAACACATTGGGGATTCCACAAACAATATGAACCATTGATCTATGAATGATCGGTGGGTAGACCTGCAAGGAACCCACGCATTAATACCACGTAAACTCGTACCGTGATTAGGTTCTATGGTTGAATTTTGAAAATCGAGGCTCTGCTCTCAGTCTAAATTCTCGGTAAAATACTTCTATGCCGAGGTTGTTTTATTTGGAATCATGTGGTTTAGAATTGATCTAGGGATAATATCAACGACCTGTATTCAATGTGGGGAAGGTATATGCATGCGGGTTAATGTCAGGACCTGTACTCATAAATTAAACTCAATATAGTTTTTTTCAGTTTGAGGTCTGATCGTAGTTCGAAGTTCGATCGTAGATCGGACGACCCATATTCATTGTGAAGATCGGAAGGAGAATTAAACCGCGAGCTAGTTGAGGCTCTACAATCCCTTGCAAACGTTGGATATGGGGGAAGACATATCTTCATCGTCGAATTGCAGACAAGGGGTTAAGTTAGGATCATAGTGCCTGGACATTAGAGCCGAAAGGATAGTGCCTGAAAAGAATAGAGTTGAGGTCACAGCTCTCGATAGCATGAAGAGAAAACAAAGTTCTTCTGGGCCAGTCAAGGAAGATAGAGTTTAGCACTCTACGATTAGACAGTGGTCGTGGGGACTGGATCTATGGGAATCAAGGTGCTCATAGTTAGCACGTTGCATGGAATGCATTGAGGGAATGCATGTTTACATAAGAGGGAAGACGATAGATTTCCCATTAAGGAAGGAGGACCTTTCAGTACTCTACTTAAGTTATAGAGGTATTAAGGAAAATATAATTTCTTGGGTGGCCATGAGTGTTGGCACCCTGGTTACTAATGAAGGCATAATTCTTGGGTGCATTCATGTGAAAACTTTTAAGTTTCATGTGTACTAATTTGGGATCATGATCGGCCTATAGCAGGAAGTATAGTCTTGTTGTAAGAATGAATGAAAATGAATATGCCATATGATGAAAAGGCTGGTTAAATTCCAACACACCATGGCCAAGGACCTGTCATAAAATGTGACAAACTTGAAATCAATGCAAGAGTGCATTGGGTATGAATGTGGCCATGAATATTGGCACCTTTGTTAAAATACTTTGAAACGTTGAATTACGATTTGAAAGGTTTGATATGTTGAAATGAGACATAGGCAAGGAATGGGGTTCCCTTTTCATGTTTATATAGATGTGATGAACTGTTAGTATGAATGGTTTTGAATATAGATATATATATATATATATATATATATACATGGATGCATGAGAGACTAATAGTTTGTTTGGCTATGAAAAGGATGAATTGTAGGGAGAAAAGGGTCTTGGGTATGGCAGTGTTGTAAGCCCATAAGGAAGACCAATTGCCTGTTGAGACAAACTGCAAGGAATGGTATTTCCTTTTTGAAAAAGTGAATTGGATTGTTAGTATGCAAAATTCTGAAATTGTTTATGAGCCACTGTAAGTATGCGACGAAAATACATTATGCATGAAAACTAACAATTTGTTTGGCTAAGGAAAGTTGACTTGCAGGAAGAAAGAGTCATGGATATGGCAATGTTGTAAGCCCATAAGGAAGACCGATTTCCTATTGAGCTAAACTGCTATGGGGAAGAAATTCCCATGCTTGTAAATCTCATTCTGTGCGGAACATATCTGAAAATAAATATGGAACTGGAAAATCTGTGGGTGACAGATTTGTAATGAAAATTTTGAATTTAAAATTTATGATGATGTCTCATGAAGTTCTGTATGCCTATGATACAGGTGAGAAGAAAATATTTGTCCAAAAAGGACAGGGGAAGGTTGTCAATATTAAAAGCATGAAAGAGGCCATTGATGAGACATGAGAACCCCGTGGTAAGTCATGATCGCCTGGAATATGTTGTGTTGAGGTAACAGAAGCCGGAGGAACACCTCGGCAAAGAAAGTCTGAGGGACGCCTCCACTGTAAGGCTCGATGAAGTCTCTGAAATTCTTCCTGTGCGAGAAATCCTTGGCAAGGCAAGATGGATCACCCGAGGAACTATATAGCAAAGAAGGGAACGCCTGAGCCTGGGCCTGGAGGGTGAATGACCGCAAGGGAGAGGAGACCTTGATAGTTCTTGTAAACTATTGATTGGTATCATGCCAACAATGGGTATGTCTGGGAAAAGCAGTGAGCCTGGATAACAAGGCAGTCATGTGGATGCAACTCCATGAACTGCACAGATAAGTATTGTGCTAGATTATGAAATTTTCCTCTTGATTTTTGAACAACAGTAAGATGTTTTCGAATAAAATTGTGATTAATGTGCTTGTTGTCCAAGAATTATTGAAGGAATATGACGAAGACTAAGAGTCTAAAAAAGGACCTGACCAAGGACGAGGGCCAAGAATTCTGAAGTGGCGGAATGAGAAAGGCATAACAGGTGCTTCTGAGAAAGAACACCAAGGATGGTGTTCCTTTGAGGGGGAGGGAATTGTAACACCCTGTTTCCCCCAGCTTGTAATTAACCATAACATAGGATTACCATGCTAAGGCATGTGCGCGATGTAAATCTATTATTGTTAAATTGCCCATAACTGACTATTGGGGGGTGAAGCCTTGAAGTATGAGCCATGATATCTCTAGAGGAAAGAATCAATTAATGAAGGAAAGGACTGGTGGTTGAATAATCAACAACCCCCATGAATGGAGACATGGGTTGTCAGCCCAAAGTACCATAGAGACCTGCAGACTTGAGATTCCTTCTGACAGAAGGAACAAGATAGGTCGAAAACCTTCCTAAAGAAGGAAGGTAAGATACATACACACGGGAACAGTAAGAAAGAGAGAAGTAAGAGGAGATACACCAGATGGGAGCGCAAGCTTGGAAGGAGATGTGTGAACCAAAAGGAAGTGAAGAGAACACAACCTGAAGGACCTGAACGTGAGCTTGATGTTGAGGAAGCATCTGATAAACCTCGTAGGGTCTCTATGACACATAGAGTCTCTTTGAGAGATGGCATAAATTCCCTGGTGATATCATGGCTTGGCACAGGGGTGGCCAGAGTTCTAAGAATGAATGCCTCTGAGCCTATGGTTGGGTGGAAAGGCACACACCCATAGTCAGTTAGTTGGTTGCAACATGTAATAGATAAGTATTCTCATACCCTATGTAATTGAGTTGTAACTATGTAATAAATTTGGATATCCTGTGAATGACTTAGGGATATGCATGTTTGTTTAATTATTATATTGTATCTCTTTATTCGTGTTTAAATTGTGTATTTAAGTAAGTATGGAATTGTCTGATTTGTATATATAAATGCCCGAGCCCTGCGATGGCTTAAGTTAAAACAACTGGACTGTGAGTTCATCGACCTTAGCCATAGTTTTCATGGGTGCACGTCGACACTCCCAGTTGCCCAGAGTCTCTGGAGGACACAGAATGTTAAGCTCAAGAGAGGTAGTGTTGATATGCACGAAGTCTCTATGAGGCGGGTAGAGGTCAAGAACCTCTTAAGTCCTAGAGTTGAGGAATGAATGTAAGGGGTGCATAGAAGAATTCTTCCAAGCATTACGTTCAAGAGAAAGAGCGCAAAGATCTTAATCCTTTCAGAGCCAACAAAGCTCAGGAAGAATAGCAAGACTCAAGTATCGAAAGAGAATATCCTTTCGTTTGGAAGATGAACAAACAAGATTCGTTTGGGAGGATCCAAGGTCTGTCACGATCGTTAGATTTGAAGAAGGAGCGCAGGCATTAACGCCTCGACTCCTTCAGTCTTCACAAGTTCGACGAATGTTGGTAATCATCGTGAAGGGGACAGATCCTCTGAATTTCAAAACCTAAAGTCCTGATGTGATCAAGACCGTTAGGTCAAGGAAAGTCGTGGACCATCAATATGACACGAATAGATTTCGTGGATCGGGAATCGGGGAAAAGAGGCAAGAAATATTCCCACTTCATGAAACATGAAGTCTCGATTCACGAAGAGGTGATTTGGACCGTTGATCTGACATAAGTGAAGTTCAGAGTTTGGACTTTAGGGAGAAGGAGGTGAGCTAACTTTTGATTCCGTGAAGTGCGAAGTCTCAAAACTCTTGAAAGTGGGCCCCAGGTCATAGTTGGAGGTCACCTCAGTGGAGAATAAGGGAAGGAGTTAGCGTTCACTAGGCTCTAGTTCAGAATTCGGGAAGTCGGGAGAGTCGGGTGACTCACTGCAGAATACCTAAAGTTGTGAAGCGCCTTTTGATTAGGCTTGTGGTCACAACCTGAGGTCATATGAAGGAAGGGGCTAGCATGAAGAGCTAGTGCCTGTTGTTCATATCCTTCAAAGGGTCCAGGAAAGAGCCCGCGGGTTTGGAAGAACCTGCAATATGAAGAAAGGTGAACCTATAGAGAGTTAGGGAAAGCGAAATTTTGATGCCCCACCCCTTAAAAGATCACTTAGGGGTCGGGTGTGTTACAAATATCTTACGCTCTCTTGATTTGTCGTTTATCATTTGGTGCCTCGGTCGTGATCAGACTATCGATAATGGCATGGGTATGGACAATCTCTTCATGGAATACATGCCAGGCGGGAGCATCGTGGACCTGCTCAATAATTTCGGGAGGCAACTCGACAAATCCGTGATTAGGGCATACACACGTGGCATCCTAGGTGGACTCCATTACCTCCATAGGCAGGGAATTGTGCACTGTGATATCAATGGGAAGAATGTTCTTGTGGGTGCCAATGGTGTGAAGCTTGGAGACTTTGGGTTTGCTAAGAGGATTGTGGATGAGGGGGAAAATATGGACATGGATGAGATGTATAAAGTTAGGGGTACCCCTCTCTAGATGGCTCCTGAAGTGTTGAACTGTGTGCTACAAGGACCTGCTTTGGATATTTGTTCTCTGGGTAGTATTGTGGTGGAGATGGCCTCTGGTAGGCCTCCCTTCAGAAATGTCTCTAATCCACTTGTTGTTATGTATCAGATTGCCTGCACATAGATCCTTCTTGATTTTTCGTTGTCACTTACGCCACAAGGGAAATATTTTCTAGACAAGTGCTTCAAGAGAGAGTCAATACCTAAGCCAGAGGTGGATCAGTGCCCAGATGTTGGATCATCCATTTCTGAATCAAGGATAAGCTATCAGAGGGCTATTTTTAATAGAGTGCCATTCTTGAACATAACGATAGACTTTCATATCCACTATTATTTTCTCTTGAATTTGATTCTGCTGAGATTATTGTACCTCATACAGTTCCATGCTTCACAGTTCCATGTTTGATGGATTGAATTTTTACCAATAGCATGGATACCTTGTTTTTTTAAAAGAATAATGTGTATTGAATGCCCCTATATAACTCTTAATTAAGTACCCGTATACAGTTCCATGCTTGATGAATTTAATTTTTAAAGACATTAATTAAGCACCTATTCTCAAAGTTGGAGGAAAGTGTGCCAGCAGTTATAACCAGTGGATTTTTTATAGGGATATATTTTAAAAATAATGGGAGGTTAGGAAGGGTTGGGTGATGTTGGCTGCAAGCAAATAGTTCCTCTATTTATTGTAAAGTTGATTCCAAAGTTGAATCCTGATTAGCTATGATACTATGACTAATGATTACATGATGTTTTCTTCTTAGCGATATTTTGTTGTGAATACTTCTACTATGTACTTAGATTTTTGACAGTTGAAGGTAGTTGTTACATCTCTGGGAGGTAGTTGTTCTGTCATTGTCAATATCAAATTTTGAGAAAACAAGAATGGCATATATACTCTTCTGTATTTTTCGCACTTTTTACTATTTAGTTTGTTTGCGCCCGCATAATCCCATTGTAAACAGGTCAGGGTAATGTAAAACACAAGATAAACACACTATCAAGGAGAGATGTGAAATATGGAATATGCCCACTGTCAAGGAGGAATATGAAACCAACGATAAATCTTCTGACAGAGAGGTTTGAAAGTGGTAATAAGCCCACTATCAGAGAGAAATGTGAAATGAGGGATAAGCCTACTATCAAGGAGGTATGTGAAACAGGGGATAAGTCCACTGTTAGGGATGATGTAATAGCAAGGGTCTAGCCCACTATCAGGGAGAATTGTAAAATATGGGTTAAATCCAGATGTATGTGAAACAGAGTAAGATCCCACTGCTAGAGAATAGGTACGGGTTCATGTTTGGAAGGGAATCTGCAAGGAAGGAGCTTGGAAGAAAAATTGAGAAGCTAAGAAACATCGCCCAAGACCGCAAGAGTCCATGAATCAATTGATCAATAATGTAAGTCTGGATTTATATTTTCTCTTTAAAAAATTGTTGCGATGAAGTTGAAGTTGATTTTGTGTATTTATTTGTATTTATAATGTCTGTCACTATGGAAGTGTATATTCTGGAATAAAAGATTATTATGATGACAAGTCCCTCGTGTAGTAGAGGGTAGAAACCAATGCAGTTCATAAACCAAAATGCTAGCACATATTATCCTTCTAAACCCTAAAAACCTCATAACAGATTTATCATTCTAAACCTTAAAAATATTTGCACATGGTTATCCTTCCAAACCATACAAATCCCAGCATGGACTTATCCTCTTCCCAAAGTGTTTTGATGTCATGATCTTCATTTGTGAAAACCATAAACACTATTGTGTGACTTATGCTACTGAGTGCACTTATAGTGGATTGAATGTGGTTCTCAAATCAATATATGGGTTCAGGAGCTGCTATAGATGTAGCATACTCGACCTCCTATATGGTCATGTCGAGGGGATGGGGTATTTAAAGAATACTAATTGCACTATTGATGCATACTATAAATTCAGTCAACGAGAATTAATTTAACTACAACCAAATTAAACGAAATGCAATGCCCATTATGTGCACATAGATATATACAAACAACCCTTCAGTGCATTCCTGAATGATTCCTAAGCATAACAATCTTTCCAAATTACTCATTTCCATCAAAGAAATCCTATATGGTCATGTTCAGGGGATGGGATACTTAAGGAACAATAATTGCATTTTCCACCCAGAGTGGTGCATCACTGAATATAAGCATAAGAAGTGAAAGTTTAGATATGGAGAATGGCATCCAAGAAGCAATTGCTCACTGCAAGAAATCTCTCTCTGCTGATCCAAACAATATGATCGACACTTCGAAATATATGCAAGGAACACCTTCAAATCCAGAAGGTTATGTGGATGGTCACGTTCAATCTTGACCTGGGTCCGACTCCAGGAATGCAAGTTGTGATCAGCTTGAGAAACTTGGTTTTCTTATTTCATTTTTAGTATTTGTTTCTTTATACTTAATGCAGTTTCCACAAATTTACTTAATTTGGAAGGTTCAATTCTGCAAAAGTTGGTTGTTCATGTATTTAACCAACTTATTGATGATGTTATTAAATTCATCTATCTCCTTGTTTTATATATCTTATTGGAAGTTTTTCAAATCTTTATAAATATTGTTGGGATATAATTTTACTTGTGAAGTTTAAAGTTTAAATAAATAAGAGACCATATTTTTCAAAGAGATTTTACAATTTTAATATTATTTGGAGAATTAGTTAATAATAAATTATTGTGAATTATTGTGTAATGTTATTTTTAAAAGTCTTATTAGCCATTAATCTTGTGAATATATGTTCTTAAGATTTTAAATTTATGGTGTTTTTATCTTCTTCTCCATGCTTCACAAGAGAAATCTTTTACTATTATTATATTATTTAAAAAAAAAACAGAACTCTACACATTAAGTTACACATCTCTTTGTTTTGAAGATGGTATCTAAAGTATACATAATACAATAATATATTCTTAACTTAAATTTCATGTTTGTTGTTTTGATATTTTCATTTTATGTATTTTTTTATTTTTAATAATTATATATATGTGTGTGTGAAAGATTGAAAGAATTTTTTTGTGTGTGCGTGGAGTTTGATAAATATGAATATTTCATGTTGAAATTTCCTTTATCTTTGTGCTCTATAAACTTATATGTGTGTGTGTGTGTGTGTGTGAGAGAGAGAGAGAGAGAGAAATACAAATGTTTCATGTTGAAATTTCCCTTATGTTTGTGCTCTATAAACTTATTACATCCAAGAGATTAGTTATTCATGTTATTTTTCTACATAATTTAAGATTTCCTCCTCTATCAAAAAAGGATTATGGCACATTATCGACATCCTACACTATATATTTCTTGGTTGATCAAATTCTTGGTAAGAGAGGCATCCTTCTTTTGTACTTCAATCATCCTTTCATCTATCCAAGAATGAATACTGACACACTTGGTATGTCAATCATCCTTGCATATATCCATGAATGAACACTGACACACTTGGTATGTCAAGGTTGCAATTCTTTTGTAAATCAATTTCCTTGGAAGAATTTTTGTTGCTTGTATTTAAATTTTGAAAGGTGTTTGAAGGATCATTTGCATATTTCCAATTCTCTTATTTGCATATTATGTGTAGTTTAGAATTTGTGGTTATCCAAACGCTTTGACATATTTATTTGCATGTACTTCTCTGTTGTAGAGTTCGTCTTCTCCTGTCATCTACTTTTGCATTAGTCTATGGGTATTCCTACATCTTGGATTCTTATTCCATTCATTTTTTCCTTCAAATGTAAACGACGTTCTTCCTATTTTGTTGTTATGTATTACACGTTTATGATTATACTTATTCAATTTGGACCCAATGTGACGATGAAATTAACCTTCCAAGACCAAATACCCTGAAAACTTCCAAGTCCCAACCCCAATTCTATAGAAAAATGGTTATGTCTATGAAAATTTTCTTGTGGAAATAGCCAAAACAGAGAAAATAAGTAAAAGGGTCTCTAAATTTGACTTTCAATTATATATTCGTTGGAATTTGAGGCATATGTTCCGACAATTCCATGAAAGCCTCAACACTACGACTCTTTATTTTTTTTCCCATCCATTGCCAACCAAAAAGGGGTTTGATCCTTTTTATTCTAAATCTCGATTGTTGCCAAAAAAAACAAATGTAAATTCTTGTACCATCTCTGCATCATGGATTCCATATCTTCTTACTTTTTTAACCCCACAAATGCATGTGCATATATGTAAAGACCGAGTAGGGGCCTTCTAACAAGATGTTGTCTCCCCTACATATACAAAGAGAATCACTTGTTGGCTTTGGTTGGCCAATATTTTTCACAAAGAGGAGCTGACCTCTGCACTCATATACCTCCCTCGAATCTGATTCACTGGATGCCACTATTGCCTCAACTTTCACTGGCTATCGCCATTACCTCAGCTTGCCCTGAATTATCATTCCCTTTATCTCTATTAAAGAGGTAAATAATAAATCTTAACCCTTTAACCCTAAAAGGAAAAATAAATTTCCAATAAAATATAAGAATCTATAGAATATTATATAAATACTTTGAAATGTATGGCGCTTAACCATGGTTCTATTTGGACAAATGAAATTTTGTGTCGATGATGGGAAAGAATGATATATGAACCATATTAATAGACTACAAACGGTTTCAACCCTTTCTAGATACATGGACCGTTTGTGACAAACTATGATAAGAAAAAAACACAAAGCCCAGACATTGCTCGATAACTGGGTGTCATACAAATAGGTCAATGTCATAAATTCCCAATCTTTTATGTAGAAATGGATATATTGACTCCAAGCCCAAACACTTATTTTTCCATCATGTTCTTCTCATGCTATGTTCATACTTCTATAATCCAAATAGAAGAGACAAGAAACCATTCAATTGTCAGTGTCTTGAATATTATAAATGAAACCATTTGGATAGATTGATTACATTGAGAAATCATACATAGAGTAGTCGTGAGGTTTGGTGCTTCAATGGAGATATCATTTGGAAGGTTTTTCCTCATCGTTCTATGGGTGAATTTTGTGTGCATTGTGGATGGAATTCCATTCTTGATATCTTTCCATTATGAGTTAATGACCCTCAGTAATAACCCTCTCGTGGACTTTGGACTATGGATCTCATGTGAACCAGTCATTTCCAACCTCTAATTGAATTTAACCAACGACCCATGAAAATGTGTTGATACATAACATCGACCTTCCATCTCCTCATATTTTAAGAGTCCTTGGATGATTAGAAACAACAATTGTGGTCGATTTAATGATGAATAGGTATTTTAGGTTCTCCTACATCACATCCTACCACCATGCACCCATTCATATTTATCTAGGATATAAGACCTTTTGAAGGATTCACTTTCCATCCAAAAAAAAAATTCCCTAATCTTTGAATAATATAACCAACCTATTCATTTCGACATTCCCTTTCCCCCACTTCGGGGGAAAGGGAAAGGGAAAGGGACCTCCGAATTTTTTCTATCTGAGACATAACTTCAGCTGGTAACTTTAACATTTCTTCATGAATGACAAACCCTATATAATTGTAATCTACTCTACATCCTACCTTATATACAGGGCCAAAGCCTCCCTCTCCAAGCAAATTATCTTCATGAAATTTCACTGTTGCTTCTGTCAATGTGTCCAAGTTATACACTGTTTGGGATTGAAAAACGATCCTGAGACGTCATCACACCTTTCTGAATATGATAAAATTATATATATGACAGGGAGAACAAATAAGCTAAGCAAAATTGGTCATTAGAAGTTAAAACATCATAAATAAATACTACAAATTTATAAACACAGGATGCAATAAATGTGTTTTAAGTGTTCTTAAAATTCATGTCCTGTTGACGGCATATGATGGAAAACCTTTCTGAACAAGAGAGATTCCAAGTTGAAAAAGTTATTGTAGTAACGAGCATAAAAATACCAACATAATTTAATATACCATATTAAACTATTAGAACAAAATCTAAAAAATCTACCTTTCGTTTGTGTTTGTGTGATGAGGACCGGTTTCTCCAAAGTCGCGGATCTCATTTTGTTTCACATTATAAACAGGTATATAGAAAAAACGAGTAATCCCCCTCCAATAGAACCGCCTAGAATGGCCATGTTTCTCGAAGATTTTCCTGTAGCATAAACGTTCATTTATCTTTCTGAGAAATCAGAATACTGAAACTCTTCTCAAACCTAGATAATCAGAACTTCATCCATAAAGAGTTTAAGGCAAGGACAACTTCAACAATAAAGAGAAGGCAATCTAAAAGAAACAAAATTTTATGAAACTGGTTTTGTACATTACTCTGATGCACTGAAGTGATGTCGACAAATACCATCGAGAAAGGGTATGTCTCAAACCGAATTCTGCAACTTCCTAACAAGGCTTCACCCCCTTATTTTACAGTGAAAGGATGGAGAATTTTGAGCACTATTGACAAACATGATTTGCACTGTTCCATGAGCAAATCTCTCCAGCATTCAACCATACCTGTGATATCTGGAAACAGTGTGCCGCCGAAGCTTACACATGAAACTCCATGCACAAATCAATCATGCAGCCCAGACAAAAACAAAATGAATAGGGACTAGAATCGATGTTGGAAACAAAGGGCAGACGGGATGAAGAAAAAGCTTGGAAGCCACCGCTCGAAATATAAGACACATGGAAATGAATGATTAGTTGGTCTTATGTAACAGATGCAGTGCACGTGTTTTGTTAATCTGCCACGTGTGCTTGCCGTCCATCGCCTCAATGCCGATTCCTGCCTTCACCCATACGCTATTGTTGGATTTGTCTACCTTCACCCATACGCTATTGTTGGATTTTTCTATGTGAGAGAGCATTTGTTGCGCAAGAGGGGTAAAATGATAAGCGTGGGAAATTTCCATTGCCTCCCCTGGAAGTGTCGTGCGAATGTGATCACCATTAAATCTCTCTTTACTTCACTGACAGATTTTCACTGTTCCATGAGAAAATATCTCCAGCATTCAACCATACCTCCAATATCTGGACACAGTATGTTGCCGAAGATTACACATGCAACTCCATGCACAAATCAATCATGTATCCCAGACAAAAACAAAATGAATAGGGACTAGAATCGATGCTCGAAACAAAGCACAGACGATATGAAGAAGAAACTTGGAAGCCACCGCTTGAAAGATAAGAGCCTGCCACCTGTTCATCAGATTTGACCAATCTTATCCTTCCACCTGTATTCTTCTTCATGGACTCAGACTCCAACTTGTTACAGTTTAGATGCACATTAGCTGCTATAAGCTCTACCTTCGGTCACGGAGCTCACCGCCTTCTGCTACACTGCCTTCACTCCAGGCAAACCATGGATGATGTCAAATGAACCTGGAAGCCGCCACCTATCAGTAGCAGTTTAGAGACGGTATAGTAGGAGTAGAAGTTTGGACTCGGTGTAGCAATTTGAGTCCAATGGCATCTCGACTTACTTTATGATCCCTTCTTCGTTCAACAATGTCGCTCAAAGAAGAAAAATAACCAGAGCTCGAACTATTGATCTTGAGTCCAATAGCAAGCCCCCCGCAAAGGAAATATCATTGGCAGTTGCACTGTTAATCCTTGGCACCATCGTTATTTCCATTGNCTTCTATATCTTCTATCTGTTTTTGAATTTTTGGCCTTTTAAATCGGAGTTGTATTACTGTTGAATGTTGGGGGTTATATCTGATTCTATTGTTGTGGGGTTTTTATTTATTTTTGTGTGGGAATTTTGTTTGCATTGCTGGGAACAGTCTTGTTTGTCCTAGGATTCTATTACTTGAGGATTGCATGGTACGCTTACAAGGGCTACAAGGGCTTCTCTTTCTCAAACATTCCATCCGTGTAAAAAATTGAAAAACAAAATCTTTTTTCTTGCAGTCTGATCTTATATGTATGACTCTGGGTTTAGTGGGATATTTGTTTCTAGGGTTGGGGTTTAAGATTACATTGTTCAATCTCAAAATTATGGCCAAATTCTGAAATTTTGAAAAATTTCTGGACTCTTTTGTAAATGAAAGATTGTGCAAAACCTTTACTGAAATTTTTTATTTTGTAGGTAGAGGTTTCAGGTGCAAATTCAATTCCATTGTATAAAGGATAGAAGTGTTTTTTGATTATGTGAAAAGCTAAGAAATGTTTGAGTATTTAAGATTTCAAGTGGCCTACAAGAATTTTGTCCTCCTTTCCAGTCTTCCTTTTATGGTTCTCAATTCCCTAGTTTCTAATGTTCAGCCGTGCAAGGCAAGGATTGATTTTTTAGGGTAAAACAAAGGACACATTGCACCAGAAGACATATTTGGATTCCGCATAAGATTTTGTTAAGGGTATTTATTAAGATTAAAGTCAATTAACTATGACTAGAAGACATATTTGGATTCCGCATAAGATTTTGTTAAGGGTATCTATTAAGATTAAAGTCAATTAACTATGACTAAAAATCACAGACACTTTTTTGAAGTACTTGTTCTACTTCAAAAAAGATTATTCTGCTTTACTGTAATATAACTAATTTAGTGAACTATGTTGTACTAGGCAGTGTGGAATGACCCATCTTAAGTAAATTATGTGATGGTTTGAATAAGTTTGATAGAACTTAAAATAGGTCATGAACTACTAAGATTTGGCAGAGTGTTGTCAATTTTTAGTTGAAGTTAATTCGAAACCTTGACAGAAAGATTAACAGATTGTTAACGTGCAGAGGCACAGTTTCAAAGAGGAATTTTCATTTGAAGTTAACTCTGTTTATTTACCTGTTGAAAATAGCCCTTGTATGATCCAATTTGAGAGGCAAATGCAGTATGCAACCTGCAATTTTGACTATTTAAAGAAGTTAAAGCTTGGTATGCATACCAAATGGAAAATACCAATTGTTCACATCACAATAGGGGTTGGAAATCAATTAAAGCTTCAGATGGAACACATATCCCCATATTAAACTGAATCCTTCATGGTTGCGTTGCTCTGTGTCCTTGGCCTCCTTTAGCCACATTCCTACCACTGGCTGGTCGTCGTCCACAGTGATCGGTTTCTCTTTATATCCCTCCAGGCTAGCAATTCTTGCCTATTGTCGCTTCAGCATGCCCTAGTCTCCATATTCTCGTTCTTTGAACTGCACACCAAATTGAGTCTTGCAGAGTGGCTTGAATTTGGCCTCAAAGACAAGAATAGCATGCAGGGTGGCTCTATTTTCTTCTTGCTACTCTGCCATCGCCTGAGCCACCATCGCCTTTGTTAACCAATAAGTTTCCTTTCCCCTGGTGAACAAGACCGCAGTATTTGAAATGCAGTATGTGGGAAGATAAATATTTCAAACGACTACTTAACACGGCCTACTACTATGAGAATAAGCCCTTTACCAAGCAAATTCCATATGATTTTTTTGGGTTCGACCTGAACGTTTGTGTGATGAAATGGCAATGTTGGGAACAAGGAAACCAGTAAATGGGGATTCCCCTCGAGACAGATGCATAATACAAATAGCGTGTTGGAAGGGGAATGTGAAGTTTGTGGATATGTATTCCTTCATAGTGGAAGATTCCATTGAGGAGGCAAATATAATGAATGAGGTTAGACGGAGGGTGAAATAACAGGGCCGTGTTTGGTGGGAGACAGAGGCCTCCATAGGGGTGGATTGGTATCTGTAGCCTCATTATCATTACTATTACCATTGGGACGACGGAAGCTTTGTGTCCTCCTTTTCTATTTCAACTCTAACTAATACTATTATTCTCAAGAGGCTCATAAGGCAGGGGATTCCGTCAGTGTTGAGGTCCAAGTTATGGCTCTCTGCATCTGGAGCTGCTAAGAAACGTTCTACTATCTCGCACAACTACTATCAAGATCTCATTTAGGCAGTTGAAAGCATGGTCACCCCTGCTACTCTCCAGATTGATCAAGTAAGCTCTCAATTTCTCAACATACTCACTTCGATTGACTGAGTGAACTCCATTATAAATTAATGATATTTAAAGCCAATTTTGTGAATTTGAAAACTGTGATGAATAATAAAAGGAATTAACTGAGTTATGTAAATTAAGTGATGGATAATAAAAAGGATTAACCCTAACCCAGTTTTGTAAATCAAGGATCAGATCTCTCTCAAATGGCAGTTTATATGCATGCTGGAACATAAATTTTATATTGATTAATATAAGTTTTTTTCCTTTATTAAAAAAAAAATCAAGGATCAGATCGGCCTTCTTCATGTGGTTTAAATGAATAAATTTATCAAAAATTAAAAATAATTTAATATAATTATGAATTTAAAATTTCAAAACATTTATTTAATCACAAAATTTTTAAATGAATAAAGAAAAAATAAAATTTAACTAAAATAAATTATTTATCACAAATTAAGAATAATCTAATACAAGTATGCATTTAAATTTTCAAAACATTTATTTAATCATAAAATTTTTAAATAAATGAAAGGAAAATGATATATTATGTGAAAACATATATTAAAAATATATATTCGTAATTAGTAATGAATTTTTTAATGTAATTTTATATTATTAATACTAGTTATGATTAATGTTATGAATTAAAAAAAAAAAATTCATAATATTATATATTAAATATAATTATTTTAATATTGAAATATAATTATTAATTTATAAAATATGTTTGAGATAAAATTTCATATTGAAATATAATTATTCATTTATAAAGTATGTTTGGGATAAAATTTCCTTTTAAATTATGAGCATTTATAAAATATGCTTGGGATAAAATTTCCATTTAGATTATAAACATAGCCCCCTCACTATGATGTGAGCAAGGTGAAGAAAAGAATGTGCTCATCCACATTTACATACCCAGCATTGCTTTAGCCAAAGGGATGTTGTCTACCAAGACCTCTTTAAGAAAAATCACAACAAGCTCCATTTTCTCTGGATCCAACTTCAGCGATGACGAAACAGGAGCTGTTATTAAATTCTTTTCGTGCAAGCACCGTCCAAGCAAGGGAAATTAGTCAAATCAATAATTTCCACCCATCAGAAATTTAAAATAACCAATTTTAAATTTAAAAAAATATTTTTTTTTTTTGTTTTTTAATAATTAAATTTAATATAAAAAATTTCTAAAACATAGAAACTACTTTAGACATAAAAAAAAATTAATTTAAAGTTAAATTTTTCAAAGGCATGGGTGGTTGTTCACTGTTTTATTTGCCACGAATACTTCAAAATATTAAGCTCGACTCCTCTTTAAAGTGCATTGATAGACTTAAAATCGGATCACAAGCCAATTTATTTAAGTTTCTCTTAGATCGAAAAGAAGCAATTAGGGTCAAAAAATTCCCCAAATGGTAGAATTCTTTTGACTCGGAATTGTAATACCTTCAAAAAAACGTTAGAGAGGCTCTTCGAGAAGGAGGAAATCTCATTTCATGGCCTTCATAGTCACTGATTAACACATTTAATTCAAAGTGCACTTGTTGAGTGCAAAAGAGCAAAAATTAAGAAGTCTGAAACAAATTGTTTTTTGGTTAATGCTTGGTTTGACGAGGAATGCAAAAAGGCAAGGAGAAGGTAGAAGGAATCAGACAAGGATAACATAAAGCTCAAAGCTTACCAGTAGATAGTAAGAAAGAAAAAGGTTGATTTCATGGTTTCGAGGAGAGAAGAACTAATATTCCTTGGGGAAAATAACCCCAAACTGTTCTGGAAGGAGCTCCAACCGAAAAAGGTGCAAACTGAAAACAACATTACAGCTTCTAAATGGTTCGACTATGCAAGACAACTTTATGAGCAGGATCCCAAGGTTGACCCTTCTCCCTTGGTCAACACAGATACAAAACTCTTCACGGTGCAAGAGGTAGAGATGGGTATCAAGAGGTTGGGCGCTGGAAAAGCAAAAGACTTAGACGAACTCCAAGCAGAGTATCTAAAGTGGGGCTTAAAAATTCTTTCACCTCACATCACAAAAATTTTCAACAACATCATACAGCAGGGGTTCCCCATAGATTGGACAACTAGTATGGCAATACCTCTTTTCAAGAGTGGTGACGTCAATAATCCCTCCAATTATAGAACCATAATGATAAACCCCTTGTTTGCAAATTTATTTGGAAGCATGTTAGAAAATAAAATCAACAAGTGGGCAGAAGAAAGAGATAAACGTGCTAAAGGGCAAGCAGGTTTTAGACCTAAACATTCCACAGTTGATCATTGCATAACTTTAAGGCACATCATTGAAAAATCTTGGGAAAAAAAGGAAGAAGTTTTTTGTTTCTTTGTTGATTTCAGAAAAGCCTTTGACACGGTTCCTAGGGATAAGCTTTGGAGCAGAATGGAGGAACTCGGGGTTCCCAGGCATTTGACAGCAACTGTGCATAGGATGTATGAAGAGGTGAAAGTCAAAATTAGAACTTCAGTAGACATTTTTGAAAGTTTTAGAAGCGATATCGGGGTCAAGCAAGGTTGCCCACTGTGTCCTACCCTTTTTGGGTTATATATTGACAAGCTTGAAGAGTGG
>JASDQU010220621.1:4048-17871 GCA_032191745.1 Picea mariana
CTCAATATGAATCAACTTACAATGATTTTAGAGACCGGCCACCGTTCCTCGATCCTGATCCTGGGCTCCTCCTCTTCTTTTGTCCTCCAACTACTTTGCTTGAATTCTCCTAAAGATTGAGGAAAGGCTAAAGGGTTGGGACAAAACGGACTTGGCAATTTGGCATAGTTTCTTTGCTATGATTTTTCCTCCTTTTGAATAGTACCCCTACCCCTCCTTTTATAGGCTAGAAGGAGCTAGGGTTTTAGGCGAACTCTCGTCCATGCATGACTGGGAGTTCCAGTTAACTGCCAAAAAGCTTCTCATCCCGACGGAAACTTTCCTAATTTTTTTCTTTGTTAGGTAAACGCTTGCTCTAGTGGGTCAACCAACATTCAAATGCGTGCTGCAGAAGGCCTACCAGCGTCCCAACGTGCCCAGTGATAGGTTAGGGAGCGGGTTACTTAATTTAGGAGGTTTTTGAAGAGTCTGTTCAGCATGGCTTTGGCAATGAAGGGCAATGAGTTGGCCTGATGCCAGGTAAGCATGGATAGTGCAATTTAGGGTTATAACACTTGGTTTTGGTTGTATAATAACCCGTTTCTAGAATTCCAGATGACGTTGTCTCCTCTTTTGTAACATACATACGTCTCCTCTTTTGTAGCATACATACATGGCTCAGTTGGCTCTTGCTAAGGACTAAATGTTCCAAGCATAACAGGGAAACCTATGCTTTGTATTTGTCCTCCAAGATAGATATAAAGAAGGTGAGGTGCCAGACCATGTTTATATAGAAATGGACACAAAAGAATACAACAGTTATAAGAATATGGACAAAATGAAAAAACGTCCAACTCAAATTATGCACTATCAAGGTGTATATGAGTAGGAGGAAAACCAATACAGAGGCTGTGTCGATTATGAAAAACTAGAGGAGAGTTACCATGAGGTGCTTCCAAACCTTGGAAACCAGGAGGAGGGAATAGAGAACCCTGAAGGGAGGAGGAGGGAATAGATATCTCAGTGTGTTCCAGTGCCCACACATGTACATGTCTATGTGTCATGCAAAATACTAAGTGTAAGCAAAATCCCATAAGCATAAGCTAAATGAGAGAAAATAATTAATGTTATGAATTAATGCTAGATCTGATATCTAGTATTAGTTCAATAAGCTTCAATAAACACTTAAAATCATTCGAAATCTAACTTTATCCTAATTCTTGCCTCTATATGAGGCCAAATAAGATGTCCAACTTACAACTTTCAATAAAAATGCAAATTGCACTTTCAAAAATTTATGGATTTGCCAAAACTTAGGTTAAAAGACTAATAATTCATTGGTTTGCATGTAGGTTTAATAGAAAAAGATTAAATCAATTACTAATATTCCCTACCAGCTCGAAGGGTAGGGACTAATAGGGGAATTGTATGAATCATATGGAACAATTGAGAGTGGATTATGAAAAGTCTTAAAAGCATAAATATCCAGAGTGGATTGCGAAAAGTATTAAAGCATAAATTTAATACACATATTTAGAGACAAAATCCAAACCTGGAATCTCTCTGTGGGTATGTGTTTTTTTATCAAAGATAAACTTCCATAGGGTTGGACGAGAAAGACAATTGGGCTCTGCATTTGTTGTAAACCCAAACTCAACTCGAAGGTGGTAGAAGAAACTCTTTTTTCCAAGATAACTTAATGGCATGTACTCGTATTATTTGGTAGTAGTAATGGTGTAATATCGCCAAAAATAATTAGATAATAAAGTCTGTGTGCACTTAGGAATAAATTTTAGTTTTTGGCAAATTCTTATTTGGAAAAATTTTGTCATTTATGGAAAATCCAAATTTGGAATTTGATTAATTGTAATTAATTATTTATGACTATTGGGAAAGACTTGAGTTACCTCAGGGATGAATTTTACAAGTGGAAAATGAGGAATTGGACCACTAGAAGCCCCTGAAAATCAAGGAGTTGTAAAGCTGTGAAAATTCCCAAGGAGGGAAAAAGACCTAGGAACAAGATGATCAGGATATACAACATATGGGGGAGGCAGGACATTGCTTAGTATGTTGGAGAAAGTATATAACTTGTTGTTATGAACATTGTTTAGTGTGAGGCAAGGTAGTTTTCTAATCTGAAAGGAGGACTGTAGAAAAAGAGGATCATTGTAATTCTCCCTTACGGACTCATGGTCGGGCTAGGGGGTGAACGAAGCAAGTAATTTGGTTGTTCTGTTCTATGGTTGGGTGGAAATTGGTTGTTCCATTTGTGTCGCAACATCTTATTCAGATATGTACATCTACTTGTTCTCTTGTTAAATGTTTTGTTGATTATTACCTGATAGAATGAAATGGTTATAGGATAATTATTTTACATGTTGATTAGACTGACTGAGTAAAAATAGGAAAGCTATTGTGAGTTCTAATTTCTAATGAAGTTGAGTCGTACATGTATAAATAGTAATAAATGTATATGTTTAAACAAGCATAAAGAATGTTAGAATTGTTGTTGTGTTCTAGAAATTTACAAGTGAATACTTGCTTCTATAGAAGATAACTGGGTGTATTTACATGTATCCATATAGATATACCATTTCAGTCATTGTACATGTACCATAAAAAGTAGATAAAGAAAATAAGAGTCCTCCCTTATGAAAGGAAATTACATTATATATGTGATGGTCCATAGAAAATTAGAGATTCAATAGTCTACATAATACATGCTACCACAATTGTTTTAAACTATTGAACCATATTTAAAATAGGGTTTCCTTTACAACCTCTTTATTGCATTAAAGGATTAAATTACAAATAACTAGTTTATCCATGAAACCCCGGTTCAAAATTATCACAGTAGAGTACCCTCGGGTAAGGACCCTGTACCACTAGTAAATAGAACCTGAGGATTTTTAAATTGAACACCAAGATTTGGAACTCGAATACCTTTTCGAGAAAGGTGATCCCCTTGATTGGTTTCCTTCAAAGTGATTAATATTAGAAGGGGAAAATCGATAAGTTTTAGTAAACTTTATTAAAGTAATCAAGATGGAATAAATATTAAAGATTAAGAAAATGAATAGTGCTTATCTTATAACTGGCATGGAGGAAGTTCTCTACTAGCGTTGAAGAGACGATCTATCCAGATTCCAAGGGGAGGAGTGGACTCAGGGATGGATGATGCGTACCCTCGCAAAGAAAACAGGATCCCATCATTAGTTTCGTAACCGAAAGGAACTACCTTGATGCACCAAAATGTAAAAATTAATTAAAAAGTGTTAAACATTTAGTATTTTTCATAACCAGAATGATAAATTTCACAAAGTAAAGTTGCATGTCCCACAGAGGCGTATCCTTCCCAATTCGGGATTACAGAAAACGTTTGTGGGACATTTCTTCCATAAATAATGAAACTTATGAGTTGATAAATAAAAATCAGAAAAGAATGCAAGTATAAACTTAACTTAAAATACGCATTACGAAATCACTATAATCACTCTTCGTCGAAGATAGTCTGTCCAATAGAGGAAAATTAGACAAGATTCTGGAGATACTTCATTTACTAATGTATTTTACACAGGATAAGTACATATAGGATAATTTAAAACACAGATTCAAGAAGAGGGAACTTAGGGTGAATTTTTATATAAGCATGCATGATGTATAAATTCAGGAGGAACTTATAAATACAAGGAAGTCTTATTACTTTAACGATTTATGTATAAGTATGTGAAATGTGAATATATTAAGAGGAAAGTCTTACAGGCTAGTTACTAGATTTTTTCACATGGGTAACAAAACCTTACTGCATACAGAGGGGAAAATTTTATGAATTTACACCGTGTAAAATGAAGGTGAAATAATTTACAGTAAGCTCTCGGGATGTGTACTCTCAGTTAAAAAGTCGATAGTTTGAGGTTCATTCCATCAATTCCTTTTATGAATCCAGGAGATATATCGCATGGCAATAGGAAATAATGGCATACAGTTTATACATACAGTTAACACCATAAGAGGATTTAAGAGTTATTGTAGGAAACCAGAGAAATATTTAACCATGGGATTCTCGGGCGATAGGTATGTTGTGAAAATTTTTAAAAAAATACAAGCATAAACGATAAGTAGAAGATCGAGGTCACAGGCTAACAACATGTCGACAAACCCTTAATATTATTACGAGAATAAATCACTAACCAGAAGGTTAAATCACCTGTATAAACTTCAGACATGTCCCGAATGAAAAAAATGAATAAAGGGTGTTTACACTCACTATAAATGTTAACTAAAAAATATCATAACTCACAACAATTTACCCAATGGGGATATACCACACAGAGCATGAATGTAAACGATATTTAGAGATTAAGTGAAAGAAAAAGGAAAGAACCTCAAATACAAAAAACGTAGGGGGAACTTACAGAGGTGGTCACGAATATGAATGCTATTATAAACTACCACTTCTTATTATAGGATAACATAATCGATAGATTTTTTCTTGGGGTTACTTGGTATAAAAGGAAAACCAGTTGGTCGTGTAGCTTCCCTGCCTTACGTAGAGCAAGTCTTCTCCAATTGGTCAGTCATACACCTAGAGAAAACATTGCAGGGTTAACGCTGGGGCATTTTTGAAAAATCCACAGAGCCAAAGGAAAACAATACATTAGTTACCCAGAAACCTTCATAGTGCAGAGTAATGGTGATAGGATGTTCGTAGTACTATAGCCATGTGAATAAAAAAATATGGTGTGCCCACTTTGGACACGATAACCTAAAAACCAGTACGTTGCAGAACCCCTCTTAAATGTCAACCAAGGGATTAATGTGTTTACAGACAGAATTAACATAGCCTTTAACCTAGCTCGCCATAATTCATTTAGTGTTGGGCCGTGACACTAGGTCAGGTGGGTGTTCATGCTGAACAGTTAAGATTTAAGGATGGGTTAAGTGTGTTACCGGGCTTAGTGTTATGAACTGTCATTCCTAACTGGAATCAAACCCTTTAAACATTTAACACTTGTATATCCAACAACCCTTCGTTATAACTAGCGTGTACTAAGTTCGAGTAGCTGCCATGTTAAAGTTTTTAAAAGAAAAACTAAGGAGACATGACCACTATATATAACAGTTAGAATGTGTATATAGTAAGAGTAAGGGTTGTTTTAAGTGGACAAGTTTTTATATATAGCAATGTGAATAATCTTGTGTAGTGAATGTATTACCTTCCATACCATCTCAAAGGAATAATGCTATTGTGTATGACCATATATATATATGTATATATAGGTATGTGATATATATCTATATCAATATGGACTGAGGATTTTATAGCCTATGATAAATCCAAACAATCTTTATACATGTTATGTAAGAGCATAATAAGAAAAATTAATATATGCGGTTATTTTTGGTAAGCTTAGAATACTCCTATATTGGATACAAAGTGGAAGGTGCTAAGTCTTGATTAAAGATAGTTCTTTTGATAAAACCACTTTTATAGACCATATATGATAAAAGTAGTACCCATGTTAGGACAGGGTTATTGTAGCCCCTTTATGGACACAATAATACTTATAGGCTCACTTTTGATATTATAGTTTTCGTGAACAATCTAGACACTAGCCTATTATGGTAAAATGTTGAGTGTACTGAACAGTTTTGCATGTACTAAATTATTTTAATAGGCATGAATTCACCTAGAAAAGTTAACTATCTTGTTATTAGTCGCTTGTAACTATGAGTAGGTATATATCGTATTCTAATAGCGACAATAATAGATTTAAGCTTGATCAATTATATCAGACTAAAGAATTTTTAATGCACCTAACAATTATTTTTTTAATTTGGTAAATTTGGGGTACATTACATATGGTATCAGAGCTTCAAGTTACAACACTTGGACCTCAGAGCAGGGCCAAAATTAGTTTAGTACATTTTATCATGTTTAAAGAAAAACTAAGAAAAATGCTTACTATTACGAACATAAAAAGTTTGTTGCATTGTGATAATGGCAACACAGAATGAAGAGGAGATTATACTTGACGAGAATCCCGATCAAGGTTCTCCTAAAGATCCTAGATAGAACATTGAAATAATTTCAGCCACCTTGATTCTGGAACCAATGAGGAACCTTATCGTGGAGATACAAGCATTCAATGAAGATAATGAGAAACTAAAAAAGGCACACGAAGACCAACAAGAGATAAATGAAGTGCATATGTGCAACATCGTAACAAAGAAGAGTCCAAAAGACAACGGCAAGGGAGAAGGAGACAACAAAAGAGCCTCCAAAAATTCTCTTCCTGAAGAAGAAAATGAGAATAGTTCTTCCAAAGGAAAACTAGCAACATAAAATAAAACAACCACTAGAAGGAAAAGAAAATAGGTGGATCACCTAGAAGGTGAATTCAAGAAGATAAAACCATCCACCTTTGATGGAGATTCCAGGACAAGGGAAGAGGATGAAGCATGGTTATTGGATATAAAAAAATATTTCCAGATTTATAATTATTCTAGTAACATGAAGGTTAGAATGGCCATTTATACCTAAAAGGAAAAGAGAGTACCTAGTGGCAAGACCTAAAGTTGGCCAAGGGTTTAAAAGAGAAACAGATGGAATGGTCATATTTCAAGAAATACTTCAAGAAATAGTATTTATCAGAAATTTATTATGAAAGAAAGACGAAAGCATTTTATGAGCTAAGACTCGGACAAATGACCATGGACGACCTGATAAATAAATTTCTTCAATTATTAAGATTTGTGCCATTTATCAAGGAAGGCAAATCAATGATTCTTTAGCTTCCTACCACATCTCTATAAGGACAGAATTGAATTCGAAAATCTCAAGACCTTAAGCGAAGTTGTTAGATAGGCCCGAATGTGCTATAATCACTACAAACAATGGTGTGAAATTCCCAAGGCTTGGAAGGATAAGAAAGGTGACATAATGAATCAGGGGGATAAAGGCTTCCAACCAACACCTTTCCAGAATATGGAAAATAACTTCCAAAGGAAATATTCCCATTCCAACAACCATAATACCCAAGGGGGAGGCAGACCGATTAACCTGGGAACCAAGAAATTTGGGGACAGCCCCAGGGAATCGTTAAAATGTTGGGAGTGTGGAGAACCTCACTTAAGGAGGAACTATCAATGTTTAACTTCCGCATCAAGGAGCACAGTTCATATCCTACAAGAGGCCTCTATAGTAGGAGATGTGGGCATAAGCATAGACGAAATTAATGCAGCTCTAGATGGCTGACAAGTTGATCATCAATCCACTATAGTGGATATTGAAGGTAAAGTTAATAATAAACATATTTCTATTTTAATTGACTGAGGAGATACTCTAAGCTATGTTACTCCTGGTTTAGTTGATTCAAACTAGCTTAAGAAAGTAAATCATGCTAAATCCTGGTTAGTGCAGCTAGCAACAGGGACTAAGAGAAAAGTAACAGATTTCATTTCTGAATGTGAACTTAGTTTAGATGGCCAAAATACAAATCTAAATCTGAATATTTTACCTTTGGGATTTTACGATATAATCATTTTAATGAAATGGCTAGAGAAACATAAAACAATTTTGGACTATTATGGAAAATCTTACTTACAGAGACGAAAACAACACAGTTAGGACAGTACAAGGAATCAAAAAATCGGTCTCAATTAGGCATATTTCATCCATGCAGTTTAAAAAATGCATGAATAAAGGTTGTTAGATTTATATTATTTAAGTGACAAATCTATTAGAAAAGGAAGATAAACCCAACCAAGAATACTTTACCGTCTTACATGAGTTTAGAGATTTATTTGTGGACGAAATACCAGAACTGTCTCTAAGGAGAGAGATAGATTTATCCATCAATTTGTTTCCTGGATCAACCTCTATATCTAGGGCACCCTATAGGATGAGTTTACCCAAATTAACAAAGCTGAAAATTCAGCTACAAGAACTGTTGGACAAAGAATACATCAGACCAAGTGTCTTGCCTTGGGGAGCACTGGTCCTTTTCGTTAAAAATACAGATGGGACTTTAATATTACGTATGATTATCGACAGTTAAACAAGATGACGATTAAGAAAAAGTATCCTCTACCCAGAATCAATGACCTGTTTCACCAAGTGGGAGGAGAAAAGATTTTCTCTAAATTAGATTTAAGATATGGTTATCACCATGTCAGAATAAAGGATGAAGATATAAGTAAAACAAATTTTAGAATGAGATATGGACATTATGAGTTTGTTGTTATCCCATTCTGTCTTACTAATGCACCAACAATATTTATGTGTTTAATGAATAACATGTTCAGTCAATATTTTGATAAATTTGTTTTGGTATTTATTGACGACATTTTAGTTTATTCGAAAAAGAAAGAAGAGCACAGAGAAAATCTAGATATAGTATTGTAAACCTTAAGGAAACACAATTTTTATTCAAAATTTAACAAATGTGACTTTGACCAAAAGAGAATACAATACCTAGGACATGTAATATCTAAAGAAGGTATTGTAGTTGATCTAGAGAATATAAGAGCCATCATGCAATGGTCTATCCCTAAGGATGTGGCAGACATTTGGTCATTCATGGAAATTCTCAGTTACTACCACAGATTCATCGAGGGGTTCTCTAAGATTGCATACCCAATCACATCCCTACAAAAAAAGGGAACAAATTTTACTTGGTCACAAAAATGTCAGGACAGTTTTAATAAGTTAAAAGAACTGTTAACAACCTCACCTATTTTAAGTGTAGAAGACCCTGATAAACACTTTCCGGTTTGTGTGGATGCAAGCAAAAAAGGCTTGGGAGGCTTCCTAACTCAAAAAGGGTGCATTATTTGTTATGAGTGATGAAAAATAAAAGAGAATGAATGAAACTACGTCATACACGACTTGGAATTAGCAGTTGTAATTCATGCACTAAAAATGTGGCGACACTATTTAATGGGAAGAAGATTTATGTTGTTGATAGATAACAGTGGTGTGAAATTCGTATTTGATCAACCAGATCTTAACGCAAGGAAGGAAAGGTGGCTCGCGGTCTTGAGTGAATTTGATTTCAAATTAAGACACATCAAGGGTAAAGTAAACAAATTGTTAGATTCCTTAAGTAGGAGAACTAATGGATTGTTTGAGATAAGTATTAACAGAAGAAAGAACAACATTGAACAAAGGATAAGATCTTCAAGTGGTAATGACAAAAAATACATCAAAACAATATTAGATTTGCAAGGTAATGCAAAAATGTTTAACAAAACAGATCTGATTCTGGATAGAAATCGACTGCTAAGATTCAAAAATAGGTTGTACACTCCAGATTCTGTTGAATTAAAGCTAACAATTTTGGATGAATTACACAAGAAGCCATATTTTGGTCATATGGGATACCATAAAATGGTAACAACATTGAGGAAGTTGTTTTATTGGCCTAACATGAAAGGTGAGACAACTGAATACTTATATAAATTCCTAGATTGTCAGCAGGTGAAGGCTGAACATTAGCATCAAGCCAAACTGCTACAACCTCTACCTATACCAAAATGGAAGTGGGAGACTATCTCACTGGACTTTATCACAGGTTTGCCTAAAACTCAAAAGCAGAATGATTCGATTATGGTAGTGATTGATAAACTTAGCAACTCTGCACATTTTATTCCTATGAAATCTACTTATAAAGTTATTAACATTGCTGAAATATTTATGAAGGAAATATTTAGATTGCATTGTATTCCTAAAATGGTGATTTCAGATAGAGATGTCAAATTTACATCAATGTTCTGGAAATAATTGTTTGCAAGGTTGAATACTAACTTGAATTTCATCAGAAGCTACCATCCACAAATGAATGGGCACATTGAATGAACGAACCAGATTGTGGAAGATATTTTACAAATGTACATAAGGACAAAACCAACTAAGTGGGAGGAATACCTACACTTAGTGGAATTTGTGTACAATAATGGCTATCAGATGTCATCTAAGATGAGCCCCTTCAATTTACTGTACGACATAAAATATACAACTCTGATTAGCTACGATAACCTAGTTGACAGACTCATGATAGGACCAGAAATGCTTCAAGAAATGGAGAAAATGATAAGAAAGGTACAACAAAGTTTAAAAGAGGCACATGAAAGAGAGAAAATCTACATAGATTTATAAAGGAGACATAGACAATTTCAAGTTGGAGACCACGTGTATTTGAAAGTCAAAGTAAGAAGAAGTTCATTGAATCTAGGAAACTATTCAAAGCTGGTGCCTAGGTTTTGTGACCCTTTGAGATCTTAGCTCCAATTGGACCCGTGGCATATCAACTTTCAGTCCCTGCAAATTTAAAAGTTAATAATTTTTTTCATGTTTCTTTGTTGAAAAATGATATTCATGATCCTACTCACATAATTGATTGGAACATGGTGTAGGTGGAACTAGAAGGTGAGTTCCAAGCGGAACCTCTGCACATTCTAGACAGGAAAGAAACAATACTACATAACAGAGCCAATGGCCAGGTAAAAGTGCAATGGAAGCACTTTAGTTCTCAGGAGGACACTTGGTAATTGGAGGAAGATTTGCAAAATTCTTATCCAACCCTATTCCAAGAGAGGAATGAGCACTAAGGACAATGTTGTACCGAAGGGGGTGAGGATGTAATATCCCCCAAAATAATTAATTATTAAAGTATGTGTGCACTTAGGAATAAATTTTTGTTTTTGGCAAATTCATATTTGAATTTTTTTTTCCATTTATTGAAAATCTGAATTTGGAATTTCATTAATTGTAATTAATTATTTATGACTGTTGGGCAAAGATTTGATTGCCCAACTAACTCTTTGACTGCGACACATGTAAAAGAAAAATATTTTTATATATTAATTGTTGGAGGACAAATGGAATAGCCATGTTGAAAACAACTGACCATGACTCCATTAGTGGGGAACAGACTTGAGTTACCTTAGGGATGAATTTTACAACTGGAAAAATAGGAATTGGACCACTAGCAGCCCCTGAAAATCAAGGATTTGTAACGATATCAAAATTCCCAAGGAGGGAAAAATACCTAGGCACAAGATCCTCAACATATACAACATATGGGGGAGGCAATACATTGCTTAGTATGTTGGAATTCTCCCTTATGGACTCATGGTCAGGCTAGGGGGTGAACAGAGCAAGTAATTTCGATTTTTTTTGCTACAGTTGGGTGGAAATTGGTTGTTCCAATTGTTTCCCAGCATCTTATTCATATATGTACATCTACTTGTTCTCTTGTTAAATGTTTTGTTGATTATTAGGTGACAAAATGAAATGGTTATAGGATAATTATTTTACCTATTGATTATACTCACTGAGTAAATATTGGAAAGATATTGTGATTTCTAATTGATAATGAGGTTGAGTGATACATGTATAGATAGTAATATATGTATATGTTTAACCAAACATAAAGAATGTTAGAACTGTTGTTTTGTTATGGAAATTTACAAGTGAATACATGCTTCTATAGAAGATAACTGGGTGTATTTACATGTATCCATATAGATATATATATGTACATATATATACATGTAGAATACCATTTTAGTCGTTGTACAGGTATCATAAAAAGTAGATAAAGTGAATAAGAGTCATCCCTTATGAAAGGAAATTAAATTCTATATGCGATGGTCGATAGACAATTAGAGATTCAATAGTCTACATAATACATGCTACCACAACTATTTTAAACTTTTGAATCATATTCAAAATAGGGTTTCCTTTACAACCTGTTTATTCCATTAAAGAATTAAATTTCAAATAACCAGTTTATCCATGAAACCCTTGTTCAAAATTATCATAGTAGAGTACCCTAGGGTAAAGACTTTGTACCACTAGTAAATAGAACCTGAGGATTTTTAAATTGAACACAAATATTTGGAACTCGAATACCTTTTCGATCAAGGCAATCCCCTTGATCTGTTTCCTTCGAGGTGATTAATCCTGCAAGGGAAACAATGATAAGTTTTAGTAAAATGTGTTAAAGTAATCAAACGAAAATAAATATTAAAGATTAAGAGAATGAATAGTACTTACCTTGTAGTTGGCATGGAATCAGTCCCCCATCGACATTGAAGATACGATATGTCGAGAGTCTAAGAGGAGGAGTGGACCTAGGGATGACTGATGGGTACTCTGGCAAAGAAAACAAGGTCCCATCATTACTTTCGTAACCCAAAGGAACTACCTTTTTTTTTTTGTTAAATTAGGGTTGGTATTAATTCGTGTCAAACAATAGATCTCTCAGTGATGCAATCAGACACATGGTCATGGTGCCCATGTGGGAAACCACCGTACCATTTGTCCAAAATCAAAGGTGGCAATGGTGCCCAGCTGGGAAACCACCGTTGCCAATGTCATGCAAATGTAGGTAAACTATGCTACGAGGCCACATAGGGCCGAGATACATAATAGTGAACAAGAAAACAGAGCTAGAGGTGTTGAGCCGAGAAATAGAAAGCATAATAAAACATTAGAAACATGGTCCTATCCGCAGACCTGCAAAAACCTATTTTGCCTGTGATTTTCCTTTTCCGCGGCCAGCCATGTCCAGTCGCAGATCTTGAAGGAAAACCATCAGGGCATCTAGTCTGCTCGAGTGGTCAGCTTCCCGTTTCTTTGCATCAAGCGTTTCCAATTTGATATCCTCCAAGTCTTTTTTCATAGTGCTCAGGGTATTTAGGAGCTTGGTTCGATCTTCACACTTGGCATAGGAAGGATTGGGGTGGGCGGAGAGAGAAGAGGAAGATGACGATCTATGAGGGAAGGTGGGAAAAGGGGTGGTGAGTGCGGGGAGAGGAGGGGAGGGTGGAAAAGAGGGACGTCGAGGGAGAGAAGGGGGAGGTTCCGCATAGCCGAGCATATTCCCTAGAAAATTGAACCAATCGACCCTACATCCATAGGGATTTGAGAGGGGAGAGAGGTTGGAGGGTGGCTGATCATGGGTGAGCACAATTATAGGTGCCAAAGGAGGGGGGAGGAATACTTCTGGGGGAGCTAAAGAAGGGGGAGGGACCATTTCAGTGGGTAATAGACATCAGCTTGAGGTGGGTTGTCAGCTTCAAAAGGAAAGTCTGAGGCGGGTGGTTTCCTTCCCTAGACCTCATACTAGGATGCTCCCCACTTTGGCTTTCCCTGGGGCCATGGCATGATGAACAAAGTGCTCCATAGCAGAAAAGAAAACCAGGAGAGGTCATACCAAATCTCAGTCGCAGAACGAAAGGAAGAGAGAGCACGGGAGGTTTGGATCTAAGAATTATGAGCAAATGAGTGAGGTGCAGGAGACCACATCATGACTATATGAACTGGAAGCAAATTTTGGAGCTGAAACAACTAGGATGATCCTCTCCACGATGCCATGAATATGCACAAGGTGCAGAGCTTTCAGAGGGTGTGAGTTGTAGGGTGCAAATGAGAAGTGGAGGGTGGAAGTAGGCAGTTTAAAATATAGAGGTGACTGAGGATGGGAGGTGGAAAATTATGTACACCAGGTGGCATGTGGCCTGGCCAAGTGGCCTCATCCCAACTAAAAACTGTTATGTCACTGTGACACCCCATTTGGGGGTAGATCTTTGGTGTAATCTATGTTCATGCAAGAAATGACTGTGGGGTTATTTGGATTGGTGGAAGGGGTAGAAGAGAAGACACCTTGGTGTAATCTATGTTCCTGAAAGTAATGACTATGGGGATATGGTGCATAGATAAATATGGATCAATGAGTTTTCATTGATACATGATGGTGCATAGTTTGTTTGTTGAAAATATGACTCATTATTGTCTTATCATGATTGATAAGGTGCACAAATGGATGAACTCC
>JASDQU010220621.1:20908-33266 GCA_032191745.1 Picea mariana
TGCTTGTGATTTAGTGGTGACATGATTGCTATGGTATACTAGTTGTTTATACATGATTGAGATAGCATTCATATTGATTTGTTGTGGAGCATGAGGAATCTACTGGAGATCTTGGATGTGTTGTGACTGGCTAGTGGTGAGATTGGATAGTTAGAGACAAAAGAGAATGATATATTTATTGTAGTGAATCTGAGTTGATCTTGAAGGACAAACCCTAACATCTCATTAGGTATATGTAGGTTGTTGTATATGCTAGCCACGTGCATACACGGGTTGTAGTGAGTCAGGGCACGTACACATTGGCTTCACTACTGACAGGTTGTGTACCTATTGACAAATTGATATCTACTGAGTATCGATGCCTCATATCTGTTGGTGCTGAGGGTGTAAGTTGAGTCTTGCATTACAGAGTTGGTTCTCTTGTAGAGTTGTACTCTATTCAGTTGTTGTTGACAAACCCCTAGATTGTTGTCCATAATAAAAAGAAAAATTGGACATACATCTTGTGTTCTTTGTGTTCCTTGTGGTAGTTACTTGTTGATGGTATATTTATGATATATGTTTCTCATATATGTTCGCAACTAACTGGTTGTAAATGAAAACAATGGATAATGAATAAATGTTGAATGCTAACTAAGAAGTCTTTGTGTAAGAGGGAAGTTTTGGGAAAAGGAGCCCCACACTCATCCACCCCCCCTCTAAGTGTGGTATGTGTGTCTAACATCTGCCCTATTGAGAAGATGTGAGAAGATATTTATAATGATTTGTGAATCACCTTCTGCAATGAGGGGGGAAATTTCTTTCTCTGGGGCTTCTTGTAGGCCACAGAGGAGGCTCCATATTTCTACAAAGTTATTGGTATTGTGCCCCATGTTACCTGCCAGGATATGGAGGATTTCCCCTTTACTGTTCTGGATGACCACCCCATAGCCAGCTAGTCATGGGTTCCATTTGGAGGCTCCATCCAAATTAAGTTTAAAATTTTTTGTGGGTGGAGCTTCCCAATGAGTGGGGCTGGTGTTGCATCCTATAGCTACCAAAGGCCTTTCTGGGGTGGGAATGATATTTAGTTGCTAGGCTCTGAGGATGTTGTATTCATTTTGTGGGATCTACAAATCCTACGCTATCTAGTGATGTAGCGAGATGGTCTCAATGATATTTGTGTGGATTGTGGTCCAAACATATTTCCTCATCTTAGTGATCGAATTGAAAATTTGTCTGTTCCTCTCTTTCCAGATTTTCCAGAGAATGAAGTATGGGAGTAGCTGCCAGATTCTATTGAGTATGGGAGAGTGAAAGATAGATCTTCTCCAGTCTTCAATGGTTTCCTTTAGACCCATGCAGTTCCTATCCATTGTTCTCATGATGTTGGCATTATGATATGAGATGCTCGAACTATAGGGGCAAAGGTTGGGGAGATGGTTTTGCATTTCTTCCTCTTGTCCACATAGCTGACACCAAGAGGGGCCAATGAAACCCTATTTTATTAAATTATCCCAAGTAACAATGTTGTTGTGTTCCACTAACCAAAGGAAGGTACTAATGTAAAGTACTCATATATTGGATACAAAGTGGAAGGTGATAAGTCTTGATTAAAGATAGATCTTTTGATAAAACTACTTTGATAGATCCTATATGATAAAGGTAGTACCCATGTTAGGATAGGGTTACTATAGCCCATTTATGAACACAATAAGACTTACAGGTTCACTTTTGATATTACAGTTTTCATGAACATCTAAACACTAGCCTAGTATGTTAAAATGTTGAGTGTACTGAACTATTTCACATGCACTGAATTATTTTAATAGGCACAACTTCACCTAGACAATTTAACTATCTTGTTATTAGTTGCTTATAACTACGAGTAGGTATATGTCGTATTCCTATAGCAACATGTTGACGGGTGAAATTGACTGCTCGTCAATTGGAGGGGTGGATCCAGTCCGGGGTTGTCTAAATAACCCAAGCCATTTGGAATGATCCACTCTAACGGGTTTAGCAGCTCCGTTGGCTGATCTAATTCCTAGGAAAGTGAAAGAAATACTAAGCTAAAGAAACTAATCTAAGTGAAAAATCTAGTTATAACAAACTATATACAATTCTAAAATATATACAACTTACTAATATTATCCAAAATAATTCTATGAAATTAAAAGTTCAGCTATCAACAGAATTAGATCTCAATTATATATGTGCAGTATTTACAGGATACAAATTTTGATCTAAATTTGCAAAAGTCATGTGTAAATTGTCTTATGACAGCTAAGCTATTATTTTTTTATTTTATAATTTTTCTGTGAAAGAAGTGAAATGAAAACTAACTAAGCGAAACAATTAAGATAACAATTTTTACTATATATATCTATCTAAACTACTGAGAATTATTGAATTTATTTAATTATTAAATTGGAAATAACAAACTGAGTTGAAGTAATGCTTCCTATTTGTCATGTTCACAACACTCGATTTAGTTGTTAGATGGGAGAAATCCACACCAGATTTTTCCACAAGCTTCTTGTAAACAGGAAGAAACAATGCTCTTTGAATACGAATGACAGAACAAACAAGACATAAAACGAAAACAATCTTATATTTTATAGATCATCACATTAGATAAATCCCAGTGCGAAGATTTGTACATAACCGTTCATTTAACTAAGAAGATAAACCTTCTATTCATTAAAATGAAACAGTAATTGTTGTGAATAAAATGAGATACATCAAATATGGACAGAATTTAAATCATAACGCATCAACCTGTAACAAATCTTGATATCTAAAGTAGTCAATAATTTTCTTACAAATTAAAATGCACAAAAACTTGAACAAAAGTAAGATAAATTGAAGCTAAATTCATACAACAAATCCATTTCTACTCGAGTCTATGTAGTCATAAGTCCATAGTCTTTGTTCTCCCAACAGTGATGGCTTGTTTACAAAAAATAACAAGTATATAAAGGCCACAGGGTGAAACATCCCCTGTGGAAAGTATCAAAACTGTTCACAAAAAATATGGGAACAATCTCCTAGATTCCTATTTCTGCCTAAGACTAACAGCTTAAAACAAAACTATGTAACAAAAGTATGTTCTAAACTGCCACAGCAGATCCAATTCCCATTGAAATTTGTATGTACCTATATATGGATAAGAATAAACAAGTTTAGATAATGTTTTATTTGTAAAATTAACAGAATCCAAATTTTATGACTAGCTACAGAATCTCACGATTCTGTAGCTGGTCATATTTACAAAAAAAATCATTTTAAATCAATCTAAATGATAACAAAAATGTATACAGTGAATCAAACAACTCTTGATTACTAATTCAAAACAAAGCCAATCATTCACACTAAAACTAACCAAATCATTTATGCCAATTCAAAACTAACAGAATCGTACTGAATTGATCGAATGGTAACAAGAATGCATGTGATCTATCAAACAGATCTTTGATACTAATTAAATGAAAACAAAATCGTTTATATCAATTCAAAACAAACCAAATCATTTTAAATCAAAACATAACTAAATTCGATTTAGCAAACCAATCTTTGATATTAATTCAACGTAAACAAAATCGACTATGCTAATTCAAAATAAACAGAATCGTTTTTGAATCAAACAAAATAGAACTATATAAAACTAACTCAGAGCCAATTCAATCATTTATACTAATTCAAGGACAATGAAATCATGTTAAATCGGTTCAATCCAAACAAAACTGTATTTGATTTTAGAAAACAAATATTTTGTACTGATTCAATCCAAACACAATTCAAAACGAAATTATTCTTGGTAATTCGAAAATAACAGAATCGTTTTTTAATCTATTCAAACAAAACAAAACTAATTCAGAGCATGCACAATCGACTATGCTAGTTCAAACCAATTCATTCAAAAATCGATGTTGAAATAACATACCTGGGTTGTAGGAAAACGATTGGTCAGGATAACTTTGAGTTAACAAAGGTAGTAGTTGCCTCAACATTTTTGAAGATGATAGAACCCGTGGTCTTTTGCCTCTTATCGTTGGCTTGCAGTCTATCATTTTCCTTAGACAACATAGCNCCCTCTAAGGACTTAATTTTGGATTTCAACAGAGGGATATCTATGTAGTATCATCCCAGCCAAGAGTTGCATTGAGTGCATTGTTGTTGATTGGGCCGAGTCACTACAGGTGAGGGTTCTTTTAAATTACTAGGGGTTCCACTATCAAACTTGATTCCGGGGAAGTTAGGGTCATCCTTGAGGCATGGTGGGAGGTTGGATACATAGTCATAAGGTTCAATAGAACAGAGGCCATGTGAGTACGGGTATTCCTCAGCCGAAAAGAGTTCAATCTCAGAGTCTGAATCCTTGCTCAAAACAATAGGCTTCTAGTCTGTGTTTTGTTTGGGCTTGTTTCGAGCACACCTAGATACCCAGTGTGCAACATTCTTTCCCTTGCTGTTGACATTTGTATTACCCCTGCCCTTTTTCCTTACAAGCCTCTTAATAGTCTTCGCATAGTCTTTCGAACATGAATTAGGCATGGTGTCGGGTTGGTTAGTGTTGGGGTAGGTCGAGTGTTTGACAGAGGGTAGGAGGGTAGGAGGTGGCACGACTGGCCCAACAAGGGTTTCAATGACCACTGTCTTATCCACTTGAACACATTCAGGAGCACCAAATCCATTCCTTGATAGGAAATCTTTCCAACAGTCACCACTCAGCCTCAAATGATGGAAAACAATGATCTTAATCAAACAGTGATGGAAAAGGATGGAATCATCCTTTTCCCGCTTAAATCAGTTAAACATTTTATTCAGACTGCGTAGGAGGTTTTGAGGCACATTCGAAGGGAAATCCATGAAATTCATAAGCAACCGGAGATAGTAAAGAAACACTAAACCATAACGACCTTCGCAAGTCATGAATTGCTTAACAATGGCCAATAAATCATGCCACCTAGACTTAAGGGAAATGACTGGCATACCTCTCTCACAACTGACAATTTTCCTCGATGTGAATAGGAGTGACCACGACACTTCATCCACTTTCAAATTCTTAAACCACCTCTACCCTTTAACTGGCAAACCCATGGCTTAACTGAGGAATTCTTCATTTAGCTCAAGTTGGATATCCCCAACCTTAGTCCTACATCCTTCGAATGTGAGGGCAAACCGTTGGGTGACCACAAGGTTAAAACCCTCAAACTTTTGGATGAAAACTAACCAGCCATTATTCTCCAGGTCCTCATGAGCATTCTCAAACAAAATAAGTGTTTGGATGCCATTAGGTTCTATTTGCACTACAGGTTCCATAGGAGAGAACACATAGTCGACAGGGTAAATGGTGAGGTGGGTTGGACAGGGTAGATGTAGGACCAAATGCTCACAGGTTTCCCCAAAACAAATAGAGGTAGCCCGAGATACAAGGTAGACATTAATTCCTATACGTGCACGGGTGGTGGAATGTAATAAAACCATGCAAAACACTCATATTGATATGTACAATCGATGGTAATTCAAATCATTCACATCACAATCAAAATATCAAATAACTATTTGCAAACCATTATGTTTATAATCAACAATTGGTCAACAATAGTATGATTTAAAACAAAACAACATTTTGGATATAGCACCAAAGCTTTGATCATAAAGTTTATGCGTTATATGAAACCATTGCACCAAGGATTTAATCAAAGACACCAAATATCATTGCATGGAGAACCTATAAATTGAAACCATATCAACCAAAAATGCAAAGTAAATAAAAGTTTGTTGTTTTTGACACATGTGTGACCACTATTGAGTTAGAAGAAAAATGACCACATGAACAAGAGTATTCGTAATAATCCAGTGAAAATTTTAATGCCATCGACATGACTTCCAACTCAAGGTTTTCATGCTTGTAGTCGTGAAAATGAAAATGAAAAGCAGGTGTGAAAATGCGCAAGATAATTGTGTCGTTTTATTTAAAATATTGTGATGAATATTAAGGGTTCAAAACCCTTGTGTAGGCAGCTTATAAAGAAAAGATAAAAATGTGAAATGGCTGTCAAAAATGGTGACACATTGGTAGAAGCAGTTATGTTTTCCAAAAGAACAAATCCAGATTATGATAATGAGAATAATTCTAACTCAAAAACAACCAGAAAATTGTTTAAACATCATCATTAATCAAAGATTCCAGCTGCGCTAAAAGATGAAAACTGATAATAGTCTTAAGACAAAAAAGTCATGATATTAAAGATAAATCTCCAATACTGTTGACAGAGCCATGGCTACCAACAAGTGTCCATACCCTCGACAGGGTTTCCATTTAACCCACTCTGATATCTGTATCCTGCCAAGAAATTCCAGATCAGAATAAAGGACATTTTAAGGTCAAGAGATTCCATATTTGCAAATTTTCATATACCCAACATTGCTTCGCTGCCAGCGGGTCTGTTCAGTACCCCGACAAAGTTTTCTTGGTGTCATGCATGCATTTACCTGTTGTCAGCAGACCTGTTCAGCATCCTAGTTGGTTTACAAGCACTTCCCATAGCTCTTTTTTTATTTTTTTAGTTTTTAAAGATATATAAATGAGCGGGGTGACACTGAAAATTATGATATTTTAGATGTATTTTTACAGACCTTGAAAGATTTTTTTTTTTAAACTTTCCTTCATTAAGATTCAGAGATGGTTTGTTTACAAAACCAACCTTCAAAAGCAAGGAGACATTTTCTGAGGTATTCCCTTAAGGAACAGGGACAACATAAGAATATAATGGATGATCATGACAGGCTTCACTTATAAACTGAAATCAATACACTTCTTTCAAACAACAGTCTTTCCCTAACATGGCTGTAAATTTCAGAAGTATATTATAATTGATATTTAGACAATTTTTCAGCAGTCATTTCAGAGAAAGAATTTTTTGTTTTCTTTGTCTAAACAGTTCAAAATGCAGGTATGTGTATTTACAAAAAGCAAAACTGATAAGCATAAGGGAAAAAATCAAAACCAAAATAGAAAAAAGAAAAGCAAGCAAAAGAAAAATATTTACACAGTATACACAGGGTTGTCATCAAGTGAAATATCCTTTCAGAGCTTGGCCATTCAACGAATAAGTGTTTGGCTATCCCTCTAGATTCTGTAATTGGAAAGATCTGGGACCCAATTTCTCAGCAATTACAAACGGTCCTAGTCATAAGTTCTAAAACTTTGTATGCTCTCTCTTTCCCTCATGCAGTTTGTCCCATTTTAGGACAAGGTCACCTACTTCGAAGATCCTATCAGAGGCAGAGTTGGAATCAAACCAACTTCTAACCACTAGTTGATGTTGATCTAGCTTACGTTTAGCTTGAGCCCTTACCTCTTCTAGTTTCATTAAAGCGTTAATTCGGTTCTCCAAAGGGGGGTAGTCTTCTTCTTGTATTTTCTGTGATAGTTGTAGTGAAGGAAGAAGAATATGTGGTGGTAGAATTGCTTCTCCGGCATAGACGAGAAAGAAGGGAGATTTACCTATGGTAGTTTTCAATGTTACTCTATCAGCCCAGATTGCGTTTAACAGTGCATTGTGCCAATTTTTGTGATTTTCAGCTACCGTTCTCTTGATGATTTTAATCAGATTCTTATTAGTTGATTCTACCAATCCATTGCCTTGGGGGTAGTAGCTGGAAGAATACTTCAATTTAATTCCCTTTTCTAGAGCGAAATCCTTCATCTCAAGAGACAAAAAATAAGAAGCGTTATCGAATACTAAATAGTCAGGGATACCAAAACGAGTAATAATATTTGAATTTAAAAAGGCAATTACCTGACTGGTATTCACAGTTCTTAATGCGGCAGCTTCAGACCACCTACTGAAGTAATCTATGGTTGTTATGATAAAATTATGCTGCTGTGAGGATGGCGGATTAATTGGACCTATGATATCAAGACCCCACTACTAAAAAGGGGAGTCTACTGAGATAGGCTGTAAAGGAAAGGATGGTTTCTGTATCCGCTCGGATGCTTTCTAACAAATAACACACTTGAAACACAAGGCATGAGCATCTCTAAAGAGTGTAGGCCAATAATAACCTGCTCTTAAAACTTTATGGGCAGTGGTGTCCCCACCAAAATGCCCACCAGCTTCTCCTGCATGCAATTCTAGTAAGACCTTTTCTGCTTCATCTTTTTCAAGACAACGCATTAGTACTCCATCAAAATTTTGACGAAACAAAACACCATTAATCAACTGAAAGGAGGTATATTTTAATATTAACACTTTTATTTTTGTGGGATCCAGGTAACGGGGGGCTGACCCATGTTCAAGACAAAATTTTATATCATCATACCAGGGACTGACAGAGTTTTGTGCACAACAGATTGAATTTTGGTTGTGTTGTCCTGGGTTTGACATATCATTTTATTCTTGTTGTCCTGTTGCTGAGTCAACGACTAAATTTCATAGCCCTTGGCCTCTCACTATTTGAGCTAGGGTGATTTCTATGTCATACTCTTGCAAGGAGGTAACCCAGTTTGCCCTCTTTTCACCTAGTTCTTTCTGCACTAACAGATTTCTGACGGCCGAGTAAGGGACAATAATTTTCGTCCTAGATTTCAAAAGATAAGATCGAAAGTGCTTGACTGCTTTAAAAACAACATAGGCTTGTTGATCTACTGCTGGTTAATTAAGTTTTGCACCTTTGAAAGTGGATCTCATAAAGGAAATTAGGACTTCGTTGTTTTCAACGTTCTTTTGAGTTAGGACAGCAGCGTAGGAGCGGTCAAAAGAAAATATGTAGAGTGTGAAGTCTTGCGAAAATTCGAGGCTCATGAGAGAAGGAGCGTCTATTATGTCCTTTTTTATCGAATTAAAAGCTTGGTTTTCTAAGGGTCCCCAATGATATTGTGTGTCTTTCTTAATCATATTCTGTAAAGGTCTCACCATTTCGAAAAAACTAGGGATGAATCTCCTGACGAAGTTTATCTGGCCTAAGAAAGACTGCATAGAATTTTTGGATGAGGGAGGGGGAAGTTTCGAGATGACCTGAGTCCTTTCAGGGTCGATAATCATCCCTTTGCTTGACACAATAAATCTTAAGAGTTTACCTTGTTCTACTACAAAGATAGATTTTTTAGGATTTAAGGAAATGCCATATTTACAACATCGTTGTAGAACAACTCTTAAATGAGCTAGATGATTAATTTTTTTTTTTGAAAATACAGTAACATCATCAAGGGAAAGTGGCACTGACATTAATCAGTCCAAAGGGAATTTTCCTATAAGTGTAGGTGCCCCAAGGAGTGCGGAAGGTAGTTTTAAGTTCGTCTGGAAGAGACATCAGGACTTAGTTGTACCCCGAAAAACCATCCAATAAGGATAGTCTCTCAGAACTAGATAATTGTTGAAGGATATGTTCCATGGGTGGGACAAGGTAGTTGTCTTTATCAGATGCTCGATTAAGGTTTTGAAAATTAACGCATAGTCAGATTTCCCCACTTTTCTTCCAGACAGGGACAAGGTTAGAAACCCATTGCATGTGCCTAACTGGGAAAATTATCTTAGCATTAGGGAGTTTATTTAATTCTTCTTTGACAGTCGGTTCGAGCTTAGGGTGCATTTTTCTTAGCTTTTGTTGAAATGACAAGGTTTGGGGTTTCATACGAATGACGTGCTGTATGACGTTAGGGTCAAAAATTTTAAGGTCAGCATACGTCCATACAAAAACATCTTTGAATTCTTTAAACAATTTAATAAAGGTGGCTATTTCTTGTTCAGAACACCCCACCCCTAAATTAATGCACTATGGATTGTCATTAGTTCCCAAGTTTACTTTTTCATACAACAAAGAGGAACTGTATGTTTTATAGTTGACCGATTTTTTAAATTTGTCTTGAAGATCGTAAATTTTTTCTAATCTAACTACAGATTTAGGGATCGAATTTACCATGTCCACGGAAGATTCAGGACATCTCTGATATGGTATTACTGTGAAATTGCGTAGATTTTCGTCATGAGTACAATCGTCGATCACCGCGCCTTGGAGCATTTCTTCCATATGCAGGAAACTAATAATTTGTTGATCATCGTCGAAGACTCTCCAATTCGTGATGTTGTCAGGGATGGATGGCCTGAACAATAGTTCGATGGAGAATGCAATTGGGGACAAGGCTTCTGCAAGACAGAGTTTGGAATCTACGTTAGCTAATAAATCAGCTTCAGAATTATTCAATCTAGGAATAGAATTTATATTGAAAGAAGAAAACTTATTCATTAAATTCCATACCTCGGATTGGTAGCTTTTAAGATGTAGAGATAGGCAGTGGATAGAATCTCTTACCTGTCTAACCACGATTTCCGAATCTCCAAAGACAGACAAATTTTGAATGTTCATGTCTAAATCTTTTCTGAGGCCCTGTAATAAAGCCTCGTATTCTGCTGTGTTAATAGTATATTCAAATTCTAACCTGCATGCAATCAGGGTTTTGTTACCTGTGGGATCTATAATAACGCAGCCCGCACCAACTCCTTCTTTGGACTTTGACCCGTCAAAGTAGAGAGACCAAATTTAATTTTTATCGGGTGCAAGAGACCATTGTGTAGAAACTGTTGGCTGCACATATGCTACAATCTCAGATTGTTGTTATGGGTTGGTGATAGCTGAAGTTTCGGCCATGAAACTGCCGAAAAAGGTATCCATCCCTTGTATTTTGGGTGAATCGACAGAAGGGGTAAATGGTTCATTGGGATCATTTAAATCTATGACTCTGAGCTTTAGGTAGCGTTCATGATTTACCTTGATCTTGTTGGGCTTGCCATTCTCAGGCAGCCATAGGTGAGACCAATCTGTCTTGAAGTAGCCATGTAACTGCTATGACCAGTCTCTACTTAGAAATAAACCATAAACTTCTAGAATATCCACAACAATAATATCAATCACTTGATGAACTTTGGGGTTAGACGATAATCTTATAAGTACATTCCTTAATTCGCCTATAACTTTAACACTACTTCGATCAAGTTGGATGATTTTTAAGGTGGATGGTTCAACTTTAGAATTAATCTTATGACATATAAACCATGGCATTAGATTGGATGATGCTCCTAAATCTACCATACAATTGTTCACATTTCTATTAAAGATTTCAAAATTTAACAAAAATGGAGGTACATTTCTGTGAGTGCTGATGGTGGAAGTTTGTGGCTTTTTACTCGCAGCTTCTAAAGCTAATTTATCTACATTTGTTAAATTATTTATAGGAAGGCTTCCTTTCTCGTGATAATCAGAATTGTTCTTAGAAGAAGTCTTTTGAGGAAATCTGTTTTGAACAACCTTGTTACTACTTGAATTACCATTCTTGTTGTTCTCTGCGATATTCTGTAACATTTTTTGTAGCAGAAACGTAAATTTTAATAATTCATAAACAGAAATGTTAGCCCTTAAAATTTTTAGATCTTCAACTAAATCATAATCTAAGTTAGGGTTTACATGACTTTGTTTAGTCTCAGCTGGTTTAGATTGTTTTGGGGGAAAAGTCGAAGTGTTTTCGGAAGAAGGTTTGTTTGTTGTCTTACTCCTAGTATTGTAGGGATGCATTGTCTTGAAATCAGCTTGAAAGATGCTATTCGAGAAGTGTCCAAAAGTGTTCAGAGAAGATTCTTCTTCTTCAACTGTCTCTTGTTCAACTACTTCCTCAGGGATCTCAGGGGGCATCAAGTTATCCTGGGCTTCTAGAATTGTTTGAAGAGAAAATTGTATACTTTCTAGATTTAGGCCCTCGGTATTTGGATTAGGTCAGTTGGTGGGAAAAGGCTTCCAGAATGAGGGTTTGTAAGGCCCTTTGCTCAAAGAAGCTTCTTCGGTCATCCATTTCAAATCTATAACTTGATTTGACAGTTTTTGAACGATTTTTGTTAAGTTTTCTAAATCCGATCTTTTAGGTTGTGTTTTACTTTGAGCAGGTCTAGGGAGGATTTTGATTTTCTTTTTGGAAGATGAACTAGTCTCTATTTCATTGCTAGTAGTGTCATTTAAACTAAGGATGTCTTTTTCAATTTGACTGGCCTCTTCAAAGGCCTCTAACAGCGTGGCTTTCTTAGATTATTTTACCCAAATGGCTATACTTTGATGCAAGGCTTTAGTGTAGTATGCTATGATAAGATTCTCAGCAGGCATCGAGTCCATAGGGATTCGGTTCTTAAGTGTTAAGAATATTTGGTTAAAGTCATTGATTTTCACTTTGGGGTTCATTCTTAAACTAGAAAGCTCCATAACTAGAACTTCAAGGAACTTATCGTCCCCAAACTTCTCAAGAAAGCAGGATTTGAACTTCTCCCATGACACGATGGTATGGGGTTGCTGTGAAAAGTACCAGGTAGAGGCATTACTCTCAAAA
>JASDQU010220624.1:0-17871 GCA_032191745.1 Picea mariana
AATTGTTGAACAACTAAGAGGGGGAGGGGGGGTGAATCAGTTGTCACCGAGATGAAACAATTATGCATATTTTAAACTCTTTTCAGAGCACTTAATGACAATCACAATAATGCAGGGAAGTAAGAAATAGAACATTCAACATCATTCACACATATGAAATATACAGAGACATATATTTTCTGAGGAAACCCATAAAGGGTAAAAACCTCTTCTTATTTATATGATAAGTGATCTTTACATTCTGTACATTATCATACTTATGAGCACCAACTCATAATAAGGATACAACCTCTATTTTGCAAGATGCAACTTGCTGAGAGCACCAACTCTCTGTTTTCTCTAGCACCTACTAGAAGGAAGCACCAACTCCCTAGTTTCTCTAGTAGCCACTAAAAGGAAGCACCAACTCCCTGGGTGTTCCAGCACCAACTGGATGGAAGCACCAACTTCCAGTCACATAGGCACCAACCTGTATAACAGAGAACAACAATTCTCCCTTGCACCACCCTACCACCCTGGTTTCTCTGGTTACAACCAGATGGAAGATACAACTCCCCGTGTTCAAGCACCCACTTGAACCTCTGAGGACAACAGTCCTCCCTAGCACCTCCCTACCACCCTGAAATATAAATCTTTGCTACTAAAACTTATTACAGTGATATAATGTTCATCAATGGCTTACCAGTCTCATCATTATTCTACTACACTGCTTTGCTCTCCTATATCAGTGTCTCTCTGCTTGCATATTCTTTCACTTTCTGATCTTCTTCTCTTCTCTACAAGTGCACCTCAACCTTTTTTTACTATCTCAGCTATGCATCTTTGTTCTTTGCTTCTATTGGGCTTTATGCTCCGTGTCTTGTTTTTCATTCTCTGAATTACACCTCTTCTGTGTATTTCAGATCCTCCTCATAGCATGCCATTTCCCCATGTGTTATTTCTCTCTCCAACCCCCCTCATATCTTCTTTGTTCTGCCTTCTTATAATCTCTGTGCACCTTGTGCATCAATATGTGCAATGCTTCTGCATGCTCTTCATGTCGAGTGCTCTGCCTGATCATCATTGCAACTCTTCAGTTTCTCTAGTTGTTAAGCCCATGTGTCCATCATCACTGGGTGTTATGATGAGATTCCTTAGCCTCTCCAACAGTCAAGACTCTTTTTCTTCTCTGTCAAAGCTGAGCTCATCCTCTCTGTTGCAGTTACAGGATTCAACACTCTTCCATATGTCAATTGCCTCTATGAACAGTCTTCATTCCACTGGTAGATTCCTTGAGACTCTTTAGCTTCTCTGGCGATCACCATGAAGTCTCTTCCAGTCCTCTGGCAGAAACAATCACTCGTTTCTAGTAGTTACACTGTAAACATCCAAAAACCTCATCGGCAACTGAATCGCCATTGATCAATTAATTGTGAAGAGAAACAGTGGCCCTTTGATCATATTCTCGAATACCCTGCATCATTGGATCATAAATGATGGGTCTCGCGCTTATTTCACCATTTCACAATTCAACATCTCAGCATTTCAACATTCCTGTGTTGAGGCATCTCATATCTCCAAGTCACGATCTCTAAAATTGAGATTAGCTTCACACTACCTCCTCCCTTGAGCCTTTGTCAATGTGACCATAGGTTATGACCAGGGGCCTATTTTGAACATGCATTTTGCATTTCGTGTTTCAGGGATTATGTGATGAGTCATCTTGACTCTCCATGTCCCAACCTATGAAATGGAGCTTGTCTCTTCGAGCTCTTCTCTAAAGCTCTTTGACGATGTGGCCACCGACGGTGACCAAGCACTTATCCATACAACACTCACAAATTTTCATTTTATCACTTCAAGACTCCTGTGATGAAGAGTCTCGACTCTTGACTCCTCCAACTCTCAGTATCCAAAACTCTGGTCAATGTGCCTATTTCATGATTTTTGGCATTTTTCATTTCGGCACTTCGAGACTCCTATGATGAAGAGTCTCAATTCTTGACTCCTCCAATTTCTGGTATCCGAATCTTGACTCCTCCAACTCCCGGTATCCGAAACTCCGGTTGATGTGCCTATTTCAGGATTTTCGGCATTTTGCATTTCGACACTTTAGGACTCTTGTGATGAAGAGTCTCGACTCTTGACTCCTCCAACTCCCAGTATCCGAAACTCTAGTTGATGTGCCTATTTCAGGATTTTAGGGTTTCACATTTCACAAGTTCCTGCCATGAGTTTCTTCCTTGACTCCTCCAGCTCTCGGTATCCGAAACTCCGAAATGGAGTTTATGCTTATGATCTTGCCATGCGATCATCGTTGTGTTGCTGGTCTTGCCACTTTCTCTTGTTGGTCATCATCGCAATGAGCTTTCCATCAATGACAAAAAAATACTTTGCACTCTGCATGCACCTCTGCACTATCTCTTCTGGTCTTCACGAGCTTGCTTTGCTGTGTCTTCCCAAAATACTTATGGTGCTCGCCTGGCACATTATACCTATACTCAAGCCATCATCGTTGTTTTACTTTCCATCAATGACAAGCATACATTGCCTGTAAAACTTTCCAAAACCATGACCTAAGACTATGATTCCACAAGGATATCCATCCCTCTGATTGTCTAGTCTCCACAAATAACAACCCCAAACCCATATTCTACCCTTACAACAGTTCCAATCCACCAACTCTCTCTTCCCCACAACCTGCACAAATGAAGGAACATACCCCTTTCACTTCTCACAGTACCTTAGGATTTATAAATGTGTTGAATCTTCACATAATAGATCTAGCTGGGAATTGACATACACAGCTGGAGAGAAAATAGAAAAAAAGAGAAGCACGAGAGAAAGAATGGAAGAATTCTCATTAACTAAATGAATGAATGATAATTTACACATGATATACTTGGTATAACTCAACCAATGTGCACTAGAGGAGAAGCCAATGCACCATAGTGGTGGTATAGAGTGATCTGAAAACACACCAGAAATTATGGGAGTAAACTGCCACCTAGTCTAGTCTCTCAAGAAGTTATAGGAGTGAGCCTCCACCTAGCTGAGTTAACTAGTCTATCGATCTTCAGTTAACTGATTGAAATAGAGTGAAGTGAGGAGTAGATCGGGGAATCATGGATAATGCACTAGTTTAGATATTATCCCAAGGACAATGAGCATTAGTTGGTGATGATCCCAATGCTACATGGTGATAATCCCAATGTAGCATCTAGACTCCACTCAACTGATCAAACTGAAGAGAATATTCTCCCTAGAGGAATATTCTTCCTAAAATACAGGATACTAAATAATGACTAACGAACATAGGAAAAATATCAGGAAAAATAAATCCTAAGTGTGTGTGAAGTAACTCCAACACCCCCTCTGAACATCACCATGGTGAAAATAAAGAATCGATCTTGGAAACAAGGCCATTTTAGGTACCCAAATAAAAAAGATACAATGAAATAAACAAGGAAAGAGGGAAAACCACCCCCTCAAAGTACAATGTATGTAAAAATAAGAAATGACGGTTTCTAGGCAACTATGTCCTTCACTCGAAGATGACTTCATAGAGAATGGAACTTTTTCTCAGTGAAGGTATTGGTGAATATGTCTGTAGTTTGTTTTTTGAAGGAAAAAAATGTAGGTCGATGATCTCCTCATGTATTAAGTCTCAGATGTAGTGCATGTGGATCTTGATGTGCTTTGTCCACTTCCTCTGAACTAGATCTCTACATAACTTTAGAGTGATCTGGTTGTCACACTAGATGATGATCGACCGATGAAAATGAATTCCCAACTCAGTGAGAAAATTTTGTAGACACATAGTCTTAATGGTTATGTTAACTACCCCTCTGTACTCTGTCTTGGTTTAATACAGTGCAATAGTAGCCTGCTTCTTGCTCGACCAACATATAGGCTTGGAAAAATGACTGAGTGAGTAACAAGATGTGGAATTGTGATAAATGTTATTGCCAACACAGTCAAAATCAGTGAACCCGATGAGGTCCAATGTAGATTGTGTTGCATAATGAATCTCAAAGGTGATGGTTCCCTGTATGTATTGAAGGATACACTTTGCAGCATTCCAATGTAGCTCATGTGGCTCCTACATGAACATGGAGACTACTCCACTTGCATAGGAGAGGTCTAGTATGGAGTGTGTGAGATACAACAATCTCCCCACTAGTTGTCTATACAGTGTGCTTTCAACTAGTGGAGTGTCCCTGCCATCCTCAAGTCTAACTCCTGATAGGAAAGGAGTCGGGGAAGAATTGCAGTCTGTCATGTGAAATATCTCAAGGATATCTCATGCATACTTGGCCCGAGACAATTTTATGCCTGATGCATCCAGATTGATCTCGAGTCTAAGGAATAAATGTAGCAGAACCATGTCCATCATCAAGAACCTGTCATGTAGAATCCTCTTGACTGCAACAATCGTTGAAGTTAAGATATCAGTGATAAAAAAATCATCAACATACAAAACTAGGAGTAGAAGTGAATCAACCGTCCTGAACATGTAAACATTTGGGTCTAATTTACAACGTACAGAGTTCTGAGACAACAGGTAGGAGTCCATATTGGCATACCATTCCCTCGGATCCTACTTGAGGCTATAAAGAGATTTCTTTAGTTGACAGACCAAAGATGAATCCTGCATAAATCCCTAGGGCTTCTCCATATAGATCTCAGCAATATCACCATGAAGAAATGCATTGTTCACATCCATCTTATGGACTTCCCATCCCTTGGTTGCCATAATGGAAAGCTCCAAACTTATGGAATCCATATTAGCTATTAGAACGAAGGTATCATCATAGTCAATTCCATGCACCTGTTGAAAGCCTTTCACAACTAGCCTGGATTTGTATCTACTAATGTTTCCATATGTTGTTCTCTTGGTCATGTAGACCCATCTACCTAAACAAGTTTCCTTCTTGAAGGAAGGGGAACCAGATCCCAAGTTTGGTTCTTGAGGAGGGAGTTGTATTCCTCCTGCATGGAGAATTCCCAAAAGGGATTTCTAGAAGCCTTGTTGTAAGAATATGGATCTGAAGACTGAACCGAGAAAAGATTCCTAGGTGGAAATGGTTTAGTGGCAGTGAGTGAAAGAGGAGTCTCCTCGAAATCAAATCGAGTCCTCCTAGTATCATATGGATCCCCTACATCCTAAAGAGTAGTTTGAGCCCACTTAGGCCTTGGCTCTGGATTTACATCTACATTTTCATGCACACTCTGCATTTCACTATATTGATTCTATATATGTATCATATGAATCCTATGAATTAGAACTCTCATTTGAAGAAGATTTGGAATGTGCATGCTCATTATCTCTGACAGGTGGAATAACAAAGGTGTTTGCATGTGGCTGCTGAGGTACATGCAAGACAGTTTCCTCAAATTGGACACTTCGCTCAATGATGAGTTGGTCTGAGGAAAGATCAATAAGTCTATATCCCTTCACATAGTTGGGGTATCCAACAAATATGCACTCTGTTCTTTGTGGATCAAGTGCCTTCCTCTTCTCAGAGGGAATATGGGCCCATGCACGTTAATCGAAAATACAAAAGTGGGTCACTTTCAGTTTGAGGCCACTCCAAGCTTCATAGGGGGTCTTATCCTTGAAATATCTATGGGGAGATATGTTTTGGATGTAGGTTTCACAATTAAGTTCTTCGGACCATAATATATGTGGAAGTGACTTTGCATGTAGTATGAAAGATTCCATCTCTTTTAGAAATCTATTTTTATGCTCAACAAATTTGTTTTTTTGTGGAGTGTAGGGAACCATGTGCTGCAACTGAATCCCCATGTGTTGCAATTGAATCCCTGTCTCATGACAAAGATTCTAGATCTCATGGTTGACATACTCTCCCTCATTATCATTTTGGAGGATTTTGATTTTCTCTCCTGACTGTGTCTCAACAAGGGCTTTGAAATCTTTGAGGTGTTGAAAGACCATTGATTTTTTCCTGAGAAAGAAAATCCATGTGAAGGATGAGAAATCATCAACAAAAATGATCACGTACCTTGATTTTATTATTTATGGATGTGGAAAAGGGCCCATGATTTCACTATGGATCATATCGAAAGGAGAGGAAGCTCTCTGAGTCTTTCCTTTGTAGAATTTCTCTTGAGGGTGTTTTCCAAGAACACATCCCTCACAAATTCCTTTGGATAAGTGGATGTCAGGTAGGTCATCAACCATTCCCTATTTTCTAAGCTCTTTCATATATCTGAAATTTAAATTCTTGAACCTTTCATGCCATATCCTATTGCTTTCATCAGCATGGGTAAGCAATAATGCAGAATCTAGTTCAATAAATTCAAAAAATGTGTAGAGTCTAGATTGATGATTTAGCTTACCGATAGCAACCCTAGAATTGATTTTCATGTCATAGATATCCAATGCATTAGGTGTGAATATGAATCTCTTTTTGGTGCTATATTTTTCATCTGATACATAGAGAGAAGATTGACGAAGAGTTTGGGAACGTGCAACACATTCTCGAAGCTTGTGTTTGTGAGTTCAATCCTTCCTTTTTTGGTGACCTCAACTGGAGATTTGTCCCCCATTAGAATGGGAGGAACTTTTCATCCATCCAATGAAGAATATAATTCTTTTGTGGCAGCCATGTGGTGTGATTCTCCTAAATCTACGATCCAAGCATTGGGAGAGGAGTTGATGAAAATCAAAGCATGGCTAGAATTGCCTTTCTTGGGATTATGATCTTCTGGATTCTTCTTGTTCTTGGCACCCTCAAGGATGTGATATCGAAGGTTTTTTTTCTGAAGTATTTGGGTCATTATATCTATCTATTTCTACATACATGCGGATTATGTATGGAATCCTTTGTGAAAGTGAGAGCATTTCTCCCCTTTTCTTCCCTTTCCCCCTTTGGATCTGGAGGCATCATGGAAGAGTTTTGAGTACCCTTCCTTATTTTGATTTGCATGTTCTTTCCTTTAGTCTGTCTTTATATTTATGATATTGATGACCACTTCCATCTTTCACAATAAGTGAATGTGCCTTTGGGCCTTTTATTTTTCACATGTTGATGAGATTTTTCTACTCTTATGTCACAAACTCGATAAATTCCTCAAGAGAAGGAATCTTCAAGGTGGCTCCAGAGGTTAATCTAGCTGAATGAAATGTGGAAAAAAACACTGAGTATTCTAGACCAAGTTTGGAGAGAATGGTGAGAACCATTTGTTTCTCCTCCTTATATTTATCAACCCCACAAGCCTTGATTTTCGACAACAAATCCTTTTATTTGGTAAATAAATATTGGATATTGTCGAAGCTTTTTGTATCCAATGTGAGAAATTACACCTTGAGAATGTGTCCCCTCATCTCAGCCTATTTTCCAAAAATACCATCCATGGTGGTCCAAGATTCATTGGGGGTTTTACAGGAGGATATGTGAAAGAGGATTTCAGGAGAAATGAGACTGCAAATTGTTTTGAATGCTTCATCCATTCGATTTAGATACTTGGATTTTTCTATGGATGATGTTGGTTCTACCTCTATGTTCATGGTTAACCTATAAAATCCTATTCTTCAAATATGCATGATAATCTTCTCCTTCCATGCAAATAAGTTGTAAGGTGTAAGAATGAATTCTTTTGAAAATTCCATTTTTCCGATGTCTTCAATCTTCGGTACCTGCAAAAATAATTTGTTGTGGATTTTCCCTATAAGTTCATTAGCTCTGGTACCATGTAAATGTGTTTAACCTACACATAATATATCTAGTAGGAATTGACATACAGAGTTGCAGAGAAAATAGAAGAAAAGAGAAGCATGAGAGAAAGAATGGAAGAATTTTCATTAACCAAATGAATGAATGATAATTTACACATGATATACTATGTATAACTCAACCAATGCACACTGGAGGAGAATCCAATGTACCATAATGGTGGTCTATATGAACTGGACACACACCGACAACTACATGAGTAAACTACCACCTAGTCTAGTCTCTCGGGTAGTTACAGGAGTGAATTGCCACCTAGCTGAGTTAACTAGTCTATCAGTCTTTAGTTAACTAAATAAAATAGAGTGAAGTGAGGAGGAGATCAAGGAATCATGGGAAATTCCCTAGTTTGTTGATTATCCCAAGGATAATGCACATTAGTAGGTGTTGATCCCAATGCTTCATGGTGACAGTCCCAATGTAGCATCTAGACTCCACTCAAATGATCAAACTGAAGTGAAAACTGAAGAGAATATTATCCCTAGAGGAATATTCTTCCTAAAATATAGGAGACTAAATAATGACTAATAAACATAGGAAAAAACTTAGGAAAAAGAAATCCTAGGTGTGTGTAAAGTGTTGGCCCTTGGTTATGGAAGGAAGTGAAGATCAAGGAAGAAAGGCGAAGTTCGAACTGCATGAAAGGAACATAACCAAAGGAGGGGTCGAAGTGGTTAAAGAAGAATAAAAGAAGGAGCGAAGTAAAGGAAAATATATCTGTTGGAAGAGAATATAGAGGAAGATAAAGCATCAAGGAAGAGAGACCGTGGACAACTTACCAAGTGAAAAAAGACATCAATGAGTGATTTGGAGCACCTCACGGGAAAGAAGGAAGGACAGGCTGGTGAATCCCTAAAAACGTGGGTCAAGTGGACCTAGAGTTTTGATACCTAGAATTTGGTCATGTAATGTATAAATAAAGGTATAGAAGACCTAGGATGGTTCATTCTAGGTTGGTCGTTGCTAGGATAGTTGATGTTCATTCTCAGTTGTTGTTGTTGAGAGCAATATTGAGTCTGTATTATGGATCTTCAGTTGGGTGCAAAGATCAATCCTGTTGTTGGGTGCATGAGGGAGGAGAAAGAGATAAAGAGAGAGAGATCTACAGCTAAGTGCATAGATAGAACTGCATGGTTTCATTTAATATATCAAGAAACGTAGTTTTGTGGACATAGCCCTAGAGAGAGGGTGAACCACGTATATATTGTTGTTCTATGTGACTGATGCTATGTTATTTGTCATATGTTATATTGTTATTTCATTGTTGCATTAGATTAGAGATATAACTTGCGAAGTAAGCATAGTAGTGGTAAAGAATAGCTAGAGTGTTTTGCGTTGTTATCCTAGATCCACCCTGCATTTCCTCTGGTTATAGACACCTGTGTCCTGCAATACCCTATTGCTACTTTAGGTGAGACTTCATATGCTTCACAGGTGTTTCCGAAAGGTCTAGTAGTTAGGGTTTGTTGGTGCACTGTGAGCGTTGAACCCTGGGTCTTCCCTTGTGCCATCAAATGGTTCTGTTGCCGAGACCGAGATATTTTTGAGGGAATGTCAAGGTGTTTCCCATCAAATACATAAATTCAAAAGTGGATAGAGGAACAAGAAAGGTACTTCGTTGAAGCTCAGAACAAGAACCCTAACATTAGTACAGAAGACTGGTTGGGAAGGTACATCTTTACCGACATACACAAAAATTTTTTTGGAGGAGTTCATAAGGAGTTATACGAGTGGTTAGCCAAATTAGCAGATACCCAGTTTGAGATTAGATCTACACCACCTGTGGTTTGGACAATTACTCTAATCAAGAAGCTCAAGAGAGTTGATAAATTTGTGTCTAGAGAGGTTGATCTCTGGTTTGATAGCACTATTGGAGGGTGAATTACTAAGTTTTCCATTGATAGAGTTGAATCGCATAGTCAAGAAGATAGGTACTTCTTTAAGGTACCTAGAGGAAAGCTCTTACACTTTCTGAAGTTGAATATTAAGATGTTATTGCATGAGAATAATATACTAAATATATAGTGAAGCTAATGTTCAAAAATTCAGATAGCGACAGTGACACAGAGGCTGGACACATGCGCAGTGAGAGACTATTCAGAGAGGTTCCTTTTGTGAGCCTATTTAAGAAAAAATATGGAGAAGAGGGATTCTATAATGGAGAAGAAGAAGATCTAACGGACTTAGATCATTCAGAGTCCACAAGAATAGAGGAACTAGGATCTGAGGAGCTTGGCCAAGGAGAGCTAGAAACTTTAGGAACTGCACTTACTGTCGAAGTAAGTACTATTAATCCTCCTGTTGTTTTAATAGAATTAAGTAACCAGAGTAACCAAAGTAGTCAGAGCCATCAGAGTACTATTACAAGAAGTTCAACACATACTCAGTCACGAAACCAAGGAAGATCTATGGAAAATGAAATGAGATTACCTATATTTAGAGGAGATGGGTTTGAAGACCCTGACCAACACTGGTTCTTATGTGAAGCGGTATGGAGTATCAAGAAATTCATTGACGAAGATATTCAGAGAACTCAGTTTAGTACCACCTTGAGGGACTGTGCCTTGAACTGGTATATGAAGTTTGTTTTAGGACTGGGATAGCCTAAACCATTGAATGACATTAAGACTTCACTGAGTGAAGAATTCAAGAAACCTAAGTTGCAGTCACAATGTATTATAGAGTTGAAGCAAATAAATCAGAAGGTCACTGAACCTTTTTTGGAATTTGATCAGAGGTTTAAGACTTTGACAGGTTGTTTGAGTTTTCATATCCCAGATGAACAAAATAAAGAATGGTTCAGTGCTGCTCTCATGCCACATATCATAGTCCCTCTGATGCAACAGAAAGTTTCTTCGCAGGCTGAAGCATTGGAGATCACCATGAAACTAGAAGAAACCCCTATAGGATAATCCAGCCCAGGTATGAGTCAAATATTGAATCAATTAACCAGTTTATCTTTACAGGTTGAAGATATGAAGAAAGATAAGGGAAACGAGAAAATAGAAGATATTTGGTGCATCAGATGTAAATCAGAGGGCCATGACAAAGATCATTGTCCCCTATTTCATGAATACTTAGCCTCTGGAGCACCTATCTCTTTGAAGCAGGCTACCATACCCTGGTGCAAGGTATCTAGAACTAGACATCTCCCTGGTGAATGTTATTATATGCAAAAATACGTCCAAATACCTACCAAAATTTACTGCACATTCTGTATGTCTGTGAGACATGATGAGAATGATTGTAGGGCTTATGATCTCTTGAATGAAAGGTCAAGGGATACATATATGATTCAAGGAGAAACACAACAAGAAGGAAGTAATGTGTAGTTCAATTCTCTGTGAAGAGGCAAATTCAACCCTCATGGTGGATTCATAGGAAGAGGACGATGAGGAGGTACGGGTCGAGGTATAGGTCAGATTATTTGTTATAAATGCACACAACCAGGGCGTTTGGAAAGGGATTGTCAGAACCCTTGTACTACTTGCAACTACTATAACTCATTTGAGGATGTTATTGAAGATTTCCCAGTATTTTTAGCCAAACTCTAGGAGATACGAGGAGGAAACCAATAAGTACAATTAATATCAGCAAAACCTCGTGGTGAGGACCCCCAGGTTGTTGTTATTACTAGAGGAGGTGTTGTTACAGGAGACGATAGAGTGAGCCTAGGAATGACTGCAGATGGATCAGGGATCATAAGAGCTACAAAGAAGGCACAGTTGTTCCATTCAAGGTGAGAGAGGCATACTTTCGAGGAAGAAAGGAAATAATATGTAGAAGGACAAGCTTCTTAATATAATGCACAACCAGAAGTAATGGAATGTGAAATGCCACCAGGATTTGATCAGTCTGTGAGACAAGGAAAAGAGGTAAGCAAGCTCATGGACTTCTTATATACATGTATCAATTTGATTAAATATGAAAATATTGTACAGGAATTACAACACCTGGTGCGACAATATGAAATTGGGAAAAGAGACCATATGCTGAATAGAGTTGTGAATCAAGTCTCAAGGAAAAGAAGACCAAACAAGGAATTACACCTTAGTTCTTAGATTGGAGACTATGATGTGGACTATGTGGTCCTCGACTTGGGATCAAAAGTAAATGTTATGATGAAGAAGAATTGGGCACTGATGGGAAAACATAGACTGATTTAATATCCTATTAGGCTCAAGGTGGCTAATCAATGGGTGGTAAGCCCCTTTGGAAGAATAGAGCATGTCCTTGTAGACGTCGATGGGATAAAGACATTTTCATATTTTGAAGTGATTGAAATTGTTGATGATAGTTGTCCCTATCCTGCGCTGTTAGGAATTGATTGGGATTTCAACAATTTGACTGTCATTGACCTAAATAAGAGAAGAATGACATTTGAAGGTAATGGAATTAAATTCATTTCACCTCTAGACCCAGATAAAGGTCGCATATAAACAGAACCTATTAGGGAAGAAGACTGCGCATATGAGCTAGAAAACATCTACAAACTGACAACTAGACAACATGATTGCATTAATCCTACAATAGATGGAAATCTTAGCTGGCCAAGTGAAAGAACATGTTCCTCAGATTCAAAATAAGCCTTGGAGAATTGGAAGAACAAGATGTATGAAGTCTCTATGCGATGATGTGCCATACTGACCAGAGAAGTTCGTTGGATGGGCACAAAAGTAAGCAATATTCCTAAATTTGATGGTTTGAATCACCTAGAGACATTTCTAGCTGAATTTGAGAAAATTGCACCAGTACAACAAAGGATGTTGGCACTAGATGAAGCCTTGAAATCCACACCAACTAGATCATTGGGAGCACACAAAAAGAACATCGTGGAGTGGACACAATGTCACACCTTATTTAGAGTGCACTTTTCAAACCAAGCAAAATCATGCGAATTTCGTTACACAGGTTAGAACTTCCCTAAGGAACATGTGCGAAGCTGTGAGGAATCTTGGTCCAATATTCCCAAGGAACAATGGGTACACAAGTTCATTAACACCTTGGATACCATGCTTATCAACTGGTATCTTCAAGCAGAGTTGCGCTTCGTCACAATAGACTGGTATGGTACCACTCATAACTTTATAGCTATGTTTTTATTTGAAAGTCAGTACCCTACAATATATCAGGATTTACAAATTATATGATAGAAGGTCTTTGAGGAGGCACCTAACCTCCATTTTGAGAGAGAATAAGAAGAATGGACTGCGCCTCTTCAACAGTTACAAGGATGTTATAATATTAATTCCGATGAGGATGATGACCCTAGAGATGTAAACATTGCAGAAACTAAAGGTCACAGAGACATAGAAGGACCCAGGATTGAATTACCCTTTATTGGACAGCCCATTAAAATTAATAAAGTTAACATTCGAACAGACCGGGCACCTAAGATGGAAAATGTTGGAGACTATTGGGATGATGCCACTATTAGCAAGATTACATAACTACTACATGAATATCAAGACTTGTTTCCAACCATGTTCACAGATATGAAGGGCATTAAAGGGCCCATGGGAGAAATGAAGATCCCCCTGAGAGTAGATGCAATACCTATCAAGCAGAGACATTACAGAATGAATCCCAAGTACAAGCAGAAATTTAAGATTGAATTGGATAGAATGTTTGAAGCAGGAATCATAGAACCTGTTGAAGAATCTGAATGGATTAGCCCCATGGTGGTTCAAGATAAGAAGTCCAGAGAAATCAGAATCTGTGTATATCTAAGGAATATGAACGATGCATGTCTACACGATCCATTCCCTACACCTTTTACTGATGAAGTTCTAGATAACGTAGGAGGACAGGAGGTCTACTCATTCACGGATAGATTTTCAGGTTATCACTAGATTAGAATTGCTAAGGAAGACCACCATAAGACCACATTTGCAACAAAATGGGGTTATTTTCAGTGCACTGTAATGCATTTTGGCTTGAAGAATGCACCAACCATCTTTTATAGGGTGGTGGTCAAAGCATTTAAGGAATTTTTACACAAGTTTCATGAAGCATACTTTGATCATTGGACTATTTTTAGCCTAATGAAATAGCATATTAAATGCTTGAGATTGATGTTAGATAAGTGCAGGCAATGTCATATTGCCCTAAATCTGAAAAAGTGTATCTTATTTTCACCATTTGGAGCGTTTCTAGGCCATATTGTGTGTAAGCAGAGATTGTTGGTAGATCCTTCCAAAATTGCTATCATTATTTATCTACCCCCTCCAACTTCAGTTAGACAGTTGCACATTGCACTAGGACACACTGGATAATATAGGAAGTTTATTAAAGGTTATGCACATAAAAAAACACCTATGGAGAAGATATTAAAGAAAGAAAGTAAGTTCCAATGGAAAAAAGAATGCCAACAGAGCTTTGACACACTAAAACAGAAAATGGTCACTATGCCAATATTGGTGTTTCCAGATTGGAGTAAGGAGTTCAATGTTCATGTTGACACTTTGTCCATTAAATTGGGAGAAGTTTTAGCATATCCGGGTGCAGGAGACGTTGACCACCCTATAGGATTTTCCATCATGAAGCTTACTACATCTGAAAGGAATTATACTACGACTGAAAGAGAAGGCTTGGCTATGGTATACGCGCTACAAAAGTTTAGACACTATCTACTGGGCAGACATTTTAAGATGTTCATTGATCATTATGCATTGAAGTACTTAGTCAACAAGTTAGTGTTGGGGGGATGAATATGAATATGGCTACTATTATTCCAGGAGTATGATTTTGAGATTGTGGAATATCTAGGGAGAACGAATAAAGGACCTGATCACTTATATAGGTTGGAACATGGAGAGGAACCTACTAGTTTGGAGGATACACTACCAGATGCATAGTTGTTGGCCATAAGGTAAGTAGATGATCACTTTGTTGATATAGTTCAATTCCTATCCACGGGAATGGCACCTTGTGAATATACAGTTTTGTAGAAGAAATAGTTGGTAGTCTGCACTGTAGATTTTCAACTTATAGTTGGACAAATATATAATATGGGACCAGATGAGATCTTGAGGAGATGCGTTATGGAGGCAAAAAGACCATTGATTCTTCCAGAAGAACATGAAGGCATCGCAAGAGCACATTATACATGGAAAGAAACAACGCAAAAGGTTCTCAGAGTTGGCCTCTGGTGGCCTACCTTACATAACGATGCTAAGGAATACTACAGAGCCTGCGATGTATGTCAAAGAGTAAGGAAGCTATCTAGAAGGGATGAGATGCCTTTGGAACCGCAAGTAAGATTACAAGTATTTGACAATGGGATATTGACTTTGTGGGACCCATTAACCAACCAGGAAGGCACACAAGAGAGAGATACAATATCACTGCAAAAGAGTATTTGACCAGATGGGTAGAAGAAAGAGAAGTTAAGGACTGTAGTGTAGCTACACCTACACGGTTCATCTTTGAGGACATCATAACCAGATTTGGATGCCCAAAGATTCTTTTGAGTGACCAAGGAACACACTTCATCAAAAAAACTATTGAAGCCTTGACTCAAGAATTTGAATCTCACCATCAGAAGAGTACCCCATACCACCCACATGCGAATGGTATAGTCGAAGCTTTCAATAAGATATTGGAAACAACACTGACTAAGATCTGCAGTGTTAACATAGATGATTGGGATTTAAGAATTCCAACAGTATTATGGGCTTATAGAACTACTTGCAAGAAGTTGATAACACAAACTCCATTTAAGTTGGTATATGGCTTGGAAGAAGTGGTACCTATGGAATATTTGTTTCCTATCTTAAGAATTGCAGCATTTACAGGTATGGACGACATTGGCGTTGCTCAAGACAATCTTGTGCAGTTACTGGAACTAGAGGAAGACAGGTTCATTGCAGGCTTTCATCAGCAAGTACAAAAAGAAAGGGAGAAGGCTTATCATGACAGACACATCAAGAGGAAGGCATTCAAGGAAGGAGATTTGGTATTGTTATATGACAACAAGTTCATGAAGCATCCAAGAAATTTCAAGACACATTGGATAGGGCCATTTGAAGTTTTCTATGTTATAGAAGGAGGAGTCGTGCAACTGAAGACCCTTAATGGAGAATGGAAAGAAGGTTTGGTAAATGGGAGCTGGTTGAAATTGTATTATGACAACCAGCTGCCTTGCATCTCTCAGTAAAATCTTGGAAGAAGGGTCCAGGTACCAGGTGTAGTTGAAATTGGGTACCAAACACAGAAAATATAGTATGCACAAACATGGGAAGGGATAGAGCAGAAAGCACAGGCTTCTCCGCATAGTCTACAGTCGACGTGATACATAAGGTTCAATCTTGCAGTGACTCGGGATGAGTCACATATGAGTGTTGGGGGATTGTTGGCCCTTGGTTATGGAAGGAAACTAATATCAAGAAATAAAGACGAAGTTCAAACTACGCGAAAGGCACATAACCCAAGGAGGGGTTGAAGTGGTTAAAAAAGAAGAAAAGGAGCGAAGTAAAGGAAAATCTATCTGTTGGAAGATAAGATCGAGGAAGATCGAGGAAGATAAAGGAACAAGGAAGAGGGACTGTGGACAACTTAGAAAGTGGAAAAAGACATCAATTATTGCTTTGGAGCACCTCATGGGAAATAAGGAAGGACAGGTTGGCGAAGCCCTGAAAACTTAGGGTTTTGGACCTAGGGTTTTGATACCTAGACATTGGTCATGTAATGAATAAATAAAGGTATAGAATACCTAGGAGGGTTCGTTCTAGGTTGGGCGTTGCTAGGATAGTTGTTGTTCATTGTCGGTTGCTGCTTTTGAGAGCAATATTGAGTCAATATTATGGATCTTCAGTTGGGTTCGTAGGGAAGGAGGAGAAAGAGAGAAAGAGAGAGAGATATGCAACTAAGTGTGCAGATAGAATTGTATGGTTTCATTTAATATATCAAGAAATGCAGTTATGTGGACATAACCCTAGAGAGAGGGTGAACCACGTATATCTTTTTGTTTTGAGTGACTAATGTTGTGTTATTTGTCATATGTTATACTATTATTGCATTTTTGCGTTAGATTGGAGATATAAGTTGCGAAGTAGTGGTAAAGAATAGCTAGAGTGTTGTGCATTGTTTTCATGGATCCACCCTGCATTTCCTCTAGTTGTATACACCTGTGTCTTGCAACACCCTATTTCTACTTCGGGTGAGACTTCATCTACTTCCCAGGTGTTTCTGAAAGGGCCAGTAGTTAGGGTTTGTTGGTGCGCTGTGAGCATTGAACCCTTGGTCTGCCCCTGTGCCAACATGAAGTAGCTCCAATAGGATGTACCATTTGTTTATCAAGGATTATATCTCACTTGGTTTGTCAAGAATCTCTCAACTAGGGGCTTCAGTAACTCTCAAATACTTCAGGAGTTCTTATAACATCTTACACAAGGATCTTGAGTCATTTCCTCAACAATAATGCACTACAGACTTATAACCTATTTTACATTCACAAATGCCTCATTTATAGCATAATACATATCCCAACAATGGATTCCTTCAAGAAAAACATGGCTAGTGCTCTTTTCAACACTCAAATCTCCTCTTTCTACCCAAAAACTGTATGTAAAAATTGTCCCCATTTTGCATACGAATTTCCTTTTTTCTCTCTTGTTTTCTTGACTCTCACTCTTCTGAAAGATGATTGTAATTCAAATCATGCTCCCTAATAATTATTATATTTGACCACTCACATCTGTCCTCTTACATGATTTAAATGATTGGCTTTGGGAACACTAAAAAATATTCAAAGGTTATACACAATGGTAATAATTTCAAGAATGTGGGTTAGATTAATGCCCATGAATAATTCGCCCCTAGACCCCTATCTCTTGTGGAATCATAGTGCCCCCATCATTATTCATTTCTTTCTTATCGAAGACAGTAATTTCTATTCATATTAATTATTTCAATGTTTTCAATATGTAATTCGACCCTCGACCACATTAAAATCAATATGGGCTCTTCTCCCCAACACATTGGCTCACCATCGTAATTCACATTTATACAATTACATTATAATTTGTGGCAATTGAAACTAGGGATGTTACAGTTTTCCAGAAAAATATAAGGTATATGTCTTCACTAGTGTAGGTGTTGAGTACCTTAATGATGGAATTTCCTTCCAAAAATG
>JASDQU010220625.1:2186-17805 GCA_032191745.1 Picea mariana
TTTTTTAATGATTTTGTGTGGAACAATTGGGGGATTTTACGTCATGGTTAAAAAAATGTTGAATTTGTATGCCAAAAACGGGGGGATGCTACTGATATACCTCTTTCCAATTCGAGGGTTGATTTTAAAATTTTAGTTGTAAGGGAACTAATTGTCAATGTTGATGTTTGTAGTATCGAACATGTACTTTCAAATAGGTCTAAGTGTCTAGACATGTGTAATTTGTCCAAAGTCTTCTACCTGAGTAATTTACTTTAATTAAATGAATTATTAAAGTAAAATTATTTTATTAATTAGTTGAGTTTAATTTAATGAAATGATAAAGTTATTAGCATTAGTGAATTAGATCTTATCCATTGATCTCAAGTGAGGCGAGATCTAATCTCAACCGTTAATCACTTTGGAGATTAGGGTTAGGTCATAACTCCATATTATAAAAGTAAGGCTAGGGTGAAGGAAAAATAAACTTTTGGAGAGCAATGAAGGACTTTTGCTAGATAGGTGGAGAAGGAATTTCATCTAGAGATCAATATAATTTAGGGAGAAAAGAGAACATGGGAAACAACAAGAATATATGAATATCAGAGCCACAACAATAGAGTGGAGTTATACGCACTTCACAGGTTAGTTAAAGTGTGTATGAATGTGAGCTATGGTGCAGGAAAGTGTGTACATACAAAGGTGATAATGAGGACAAGCACATACATATCTGAGAGTTGAAAGTACGAGGTTGTACAACCATGAAGGAGTTGTTAGGGTTTGCAGGTGTTGTCTATAGTTTTCTGTATTTATCAGTGGGTAATTTTCCGAGGTTTGGGAGCCCTTGCAAGTTTTGTTATTATTCTAATGATAAGTTGATTTGAAGGGACAAATATCTTTGTGTATTGTGTATATTTGGTTTCCAATATTGCTTCTGCTATTTATTTCAGTTAATTATTCCAACAAGTGTATTTTGTTTTGTGAGCTGCTAATTTGATTTCAACAAGGAAATCACTTGTAAAATGATACCTAGCTGCCGAGATTAGAAATTTAAAATGGTATCAAATATTTCACTTTGAGAGGGAGAAATATTTTAGACCCATATTATCTTGTAGCAAATCTATCAGACTTGCAAGGAGATCTTTACAGATCTATAAACCAACAGTCAAAAATTGAAGGACGGATTTCACGGGAAAATTCATATAATAATAGAACTTGTTTTTGTAGTAATATGGAATTGTACACATGTATCAAGTCAGTTAGGTTGCATGTGTACGTGGTATACAATACAATAAAATGTGTGCATATGTTGGCTACAGTAAGGAAAGGCACACACAACTCTATACAGGGGAAGTTTCAACAGCATATTATTTCCACATAAAATTATCAGATCTAGGGGATGGAAACAAAACATAAGAGAGTTTAAGACAGATTGGATGGATCATCCAACTTCCTATATTGGAAAGAAATATTTACTCTTCTTTTTAAGGAATTAAATCTTTGGGAGATTTTTGAGAAATTAGTTCCTTCAATGATAGATCTGCAAGCATTGGTGGCTCATGAGAAGAAACAGATCAAATCCTAGTGGTAATATTGGATGAAATAAAGAATCATTTTATTCCTCACTTATCCAAGAAGAAGAAAACCAAGCAAATGCTTGATTCCCTATTAAGTTTATTCCAGAGTGATAACCTCAACAGCAAGACGATCTTGAGAAATAAACTCATATCAGTGCAGATGTCTAGATATAACAATATTTACCAGCTACTTCATGAGGATCACTTAGGTAGGTGATCAGCTTCCATCTATTGGGGAGAAAGTGGAATATTTAGAACTTTTTAATGTGGCACTAAATTATTTCCAAAAGTCTTGGGATCCATTTGTTAAGAGAGTCTATGCTCAGAAAAATATTCGATATTGGCAAAGACCGTGGAACGATTGTATCTAGGAAGAGACTTGGGAGGAGTCTAAAGGCATCAAGAAAGGAGGTAGTGATGAGAACCTATCCCTTATTGGTAAGACAAGGAAGGGAAAAATAAATGTGTATAGGAAGAAGGTTAACAGCGAGGGGGAAGCCTCATAGCTAGAAAAGAAGGACTTGAGTAAAATCAAGTGCTTCATGTGCCAGAAGATTAGGCACTATGCATCATAGTCTCTAGAGAAGAAAAAGGGGCATAGAAAGACATAGACAACAAGATAAATAGAGAATCATATAGATTATTTTGCAACAAATTTTGAGAAGGACTTCTCATCGGTTTCTTGCCTCTCTACCAACACCAATATAAGGAGTTCTTGTTACTCGGACAATGGTGCATCTCATCATATTACAAAAGCGTGAGAGCTATTCAACAATCTAAGAAAGAAGGACTTAGGGACCCATGTGGAGCTTGGTGACAATGAAAATCATTGATCCAGATGGATATCGATGGACAACCACCTTTTCCAACTGGTTCAAAACAATTTTTTGGCAATTTTGGTAATTTACTATTTTTAGCAGTTTTTAACTTTCGGGGCCATTTTGAGGGCCTAAATGAAGGTTTTTAGGGATAAATCTTCTCAATGTTACCCGAAGGCATGGTTGAGACGCCAAAATGAATCTCCTTGAAGATACCTTTCCAACGGGATATCATGCGCCTAAAACGAATATCTTATGCAAAAGTTACGACTCGGGAAGTTGATGTACTAACTTACCCAAACGGGGCCCACATGACTTTTGGCCCTTCATCTTCTAGGTTTAGGTTTTTGGATGTCTAGGGTTTTTGGCCTTCTTGTTTATTGTAAAAACACCTTCAGAGCCTCATTGGAATCATCCTCTTGCGAATGCGAGTAGCCACCACATATCTTCTCAGAGATGTGATGCCACCATTCTAGCGAGTCTTCCACTTTGTATTTTTACAGTCTCTGTACATTTATTTCATTAACAAAAATCATGTATTATTGTATATATGTGTTTATGGTTGCATATCTGATACATTTCTATTATATTATTGAATATTTGTGATATCTCTATGCATTTCTTTATTATATATCCGCTCTCATTTCATGCCGAAAATAATCTGGATCAGTGGTATCAAAGCAGGCTGCTCTTGATCATTTTTTTCAGTGCATGTCCCTAATGAGTTTTGTCTATAGAAAGTTGGGTATCGATCTTATATATCTTGAATAAAATTTCTCTCGCACACCCAAGAAACTCTCCATGGTGGAAGAAAATAAAAACGACGGAGCAAACGATCTTATAAATCCGTTGCTTGAGCAAGCTCTCATGCGAAAGAGAGATGAAATCATGGAGAATTTTTCCCACATCCTTCAATGCCTGCTGATAGAAATAGGCACATATTTATCAAACAACCACTTTGGAAGCACCTCTCCTTTCAAGTTACAAGTTAATTTTGATATTCCCATATTTGAAGGTCAGATAGACACAGATGCCCTAAATAAATGGTTAAATATGATACATAATTATTTCTCTGTTCACCATTTTTCTGATAGGGAAAAGATCACCTTCGCACCCCTTAAAGATCTTCCCCATGTCAAACATTGGTGGGAAACTTACTGGGATCACAGTTCCATAGAGGAGTCTAGAATATATGGGGTCGAGCCCACTTGGGATTTTTTTGTGGACGCGGTAAAGGAATAGTATTACCCTGTTGGCAACTATGAGGACTAGTACATGTGATGGACCACATTGTGAAGAGAGAGGGGCCAAGAAGTTCTCGAGTTCAGTAATACCTTCCATACCTTGCATACCAATTTGGGTATCAAAGACTCTAAACGACATTTGGTTCTAAAATACCATGGGGCTCTACATAGATACATCCAAATTGAAATGGATTTTTTAGACATCTCATCACTTGGTGCTTCTTATCGATATGTTGTTAAAATTGAGGAGAAGTTTAAGCACCAGAACAAACAGGATTTCAGATCTGTAAATCTGCAACAACCAAAGTATGATAAAGATGACCCTAATAAACAGTCTCCTTAAAAACCACTCTAAGACACAAGAGAAGAAGGGTCACAGACAGATGAAGAAGGACACTGGGAAATGGTGTGATTGCCACAAAATCCTTGGGGACAACACCGATGAATGTCACTCAAAACATTCATTGGTGGCCGAGATCAAAGACAAGGAGCCAAACCCTGATTGAGAATCAGATTCTGAAAATACTGGTAAAAGAAAGATCAATGACACAAACCACACTTCTATTGTCACGACCGCAACAATAAACCAGAAGAACCAACAGATCCTGAAGAATGAGAGCACCTTTTTCATTCACAAGTGTGGGTGAAGGGGACTCTGCTACATTTCATTGTTGATAGTAGAAGCCAAAAGAACCTCATCTCAGTAGATTTCATCAAACATATGGGATTGTCGACAACACCAAACCTGCATCCATACAACATCGAGTGGCTTCGCCAAGGACAAGATCTTCATGTTATCCAACAATGTTGATTATCATACGACATCCAACCCTTCAAGGATGAGGTATTATGTTATGTTTCCCCACTGGATGTCTGGGATGTCCTTTTGGTCCAACCATATATGTGGAGACACCATGCTATCTATGAGTCTCAACCCCGTAGTGTCATTGTTACTTTGGGGGGTCATCTCTACAAAATATGAGAGGTAGTTCCAATTATTGTTCCACCTAAACAGTGTCGTAAGGTAGTATCTCATACAACAAAATTCAACTTCTTCACAATTTGTTAAAAAGGGGAAGAGGACACTGCAACCACTACAACGTCCCCAATCACCTTCTATTTAACAGAAGTAGGCCGACAAGGTTGCAACAAAGAGAAAATATTCCTTCTGCACACAATCATCTCATGTAGCCAGACTGGATAAAAAGTTCCAACCCTTCTAGCCACATGTTCGTGACAACCTTCAATAATCTAAGCAATGCAACTTCTCCAACAAGGCAAGCAACTCATCAAGATGTAGATTCAACAAACTCTTTTCCCTCTCCCCCGTGCACTCAACGTAATGGAGACCATTGCTTCCTAAGGAGGGAGGATTGATATAGGTGGATATTGGTGTCCACCCACCTTTTCCAACTATCTCAAAATAATTTTCTGGCAATTTTGATAATTTACTATTTTTAGCAGTTTTTAACTTCTGGGGCCATTTTGAGGGTCTAAATGAAGGATTTTTGAGATCGATCTTCTCATTAAAAATCTGAAGGCATGAATGAGCCCCCAAAATGAATCTCCTTTATGATAAATTTCCAAGAGGCTATCATGCGCCTAAAACAAAGATCGTATGCAAAAGTTACGACCCTGGGAAGTTGATGTACTAACTTACCCAAATGGGGCCCACATGACTTTTGACACTTCATCTCCTAGGGTTAGGTTTTTGGATGTCTAGGATTTATGACATTCCTGTTTATTGTAAAAAGGCCTTCAGAGCCTCATTGTAATCATTTTCTTGTGAATGTGAGTAGCCATCACATCTCTTCTCAGAGATATGCTACCACCATTCTAGCGAGTCTTTCACTATGTATTTTTATAGTCTCTGTACATTTATTTCATTAATAGAAATCATGTATTACTGTATGTATGTGTTTATGGTTGCATCTGTGATACATTTCTGTTATATTATTGAATATATGTGATATCTCAGTGAATTTATTTATTATATCTCTTCTCTCATTTCGTGCTGAAAATAATCCAGATCAATGGTATTAGAGCAGACTTCTCTTGATCATTTTTTTCAGTGCATGTCCCCGATGAGGTCCGAGTATAGAAAGTTGGGTCTCGAGCTTGTCTCTCTTGAAGACAATCACTCTCGCACACTCAAGAAACCCTCCATGGAGGAAGTGTTAGTGTTTCATGGAAACCTGCATAGGAGATCTAGCTAAAGAAAGTACAAACAAAGCTTATCAAGAAAGGAAGAGAGATTCAATATGAAAGAATGAGAAAACATATTCACACTACTCCAATGAGATGATGATTGATACATAGATCATGGTCAATATGATACAATTAATGAGTGGAATACACTCATATATAGGGCAAAACATTCCATAATTAAGAAAAGAAATCAAGCAATTACCTTTCCTTGGGAATGCATGCATGCATAATAGTGATGGTAAAAATAGAAAGTCTAAAATAGAACTAGTCAGTTAACTCCCATTGAACTAGTGTGTTGAAAATAGAAATTTATCCAACACCCCCCCTGAACATCACTATGGAGTAAAAAATGAGTCCTGACTACTAGGCCATTTTAGGTACTCATGTACAATGCAACTAATGAACACTGTGAAAAAATGAGGAAAGAGGGAAAACCACGTGGGAACAAAATCGCCCCTCAAAGGACAATGTATCAAAAGAAGAAAAGGCATTTGATAGGCAACTATGTTCTTCACTGCAAGACTACCCCGCAAAGTCTGAAACTTTTTCTCAATGAATTTCTTGGTGAATATGTCAGCAGTTTGTTCAGAGGAAGGACATAACTGCAAATCAATGATGCTATCATGTACTAAATCTTCGATGAAATGCATGTGGACCTCAATGTTCTTGGTTCATTGTCGTTGTACTAGATCTCTACAAAATCTCAGTGTACTCTGATTGTCACACCATATGATAGTCGGGCAGTGAAACTAGATAGCAAGCTCGATAAGCAAGTGTTGAAGCCAAAGTGTTTCAATGACATAGTTGACTACTCCTCTATACTCAGCCTCTGCGGAAGATAAAAGAAATGGTCGATTTCTTCTTACTTGACCAACAAATTGGGCCTGACCCCAAACTGAGAGTGTAACTAGACGTGAACTTATGATCTGTGCTATCACCAACACAATCTGAATCTTTGAAGACTATGAGATCTAATGCACAACCAACTGCATAGTGAATCCCATAACTCATGGTACCCTGAACATATTTGAGGATGCACTTGGAAACCTTCCAATGGAGATCATGGGGTTCTTGCATGTATCTGGAAACTGCTCCTACTACATATGAGATATCTGGACGGGTGTGGGTGAGATAAATAAGACTCCCCACCAACTGTCGATACAAAGTGCTATCCACTAATGGTGTATCCCCACCATCCTCAAGTCTGATCCCAAATAAGAAGGGTGTAGGTGTAGACTTACAGTCTGTCATGTGGAATCTATCCAGAAGATCCCTAACATACTTAGCCTGAGAAATTTTGATTCTGAAAGCATCCTGACTGATCTCAATACCAAGAAAGAGGTGTAGTGGACCCATGTCCATCATAGAGAACGTGTCATGCAAAATATATTTGACCAAAGAAATGGTTGAAGCAGAGCTACCGATGATCAAAAGATCATCAACATAGCGTACTAATATAATCACAGAGTTAGTATTCCTCAACATATAAACATTGGAATCAGATTTTCATCTAACAAAATCATGTGAAAGTAAGTAAGAATCCATCTTTGCATACCATGCTCTAGGTGCTTGCTTGAGACCATAGAGAGACTTCTTCAGTTTGCATACTAAATATGAGTTATGAATGAACCCCTGTGGCTTCTCCATGTATAACTCCTTTGAAAGATCACCATGAAGAAAATAATTCTTCACATCCATATGGTGAACTTTCCATTCTTTCACTGCTACAATGGCTAGAGCCAAGCGAATGGAGTCCATCTTTGCTACAGGAGAAAAGGTCTCATCACAATCTATCCCATGAATCTGCTGAAATCCTTTTGCAACTATTCTAGCTTTGTACCTCCTCACCTGACCATCTACTGCTCTCTTGGTCCTGTAGAACCATTTCCATCTGACAAGTTTCCTCCCTAGTGGAAGTGGAACCAGATCCCAAGTTTGATTCTCTAGGAGAGAGTCATTCTCCTCCTGCATGATTTCTCTCCATAGTGGATTTCCAATAGCCTCACTGTAGGTATGTGGATTAAAATATTGAACCATATAGCAATGCATGGGTATCACTGGTTCAAAAGATGAAAATACATGAGAAGGATCCACATGTTGAGATTGAGTCCTCCTCAAATCCAGTGAATCCCCTACAAGGTTTCCTGCTACCTGAAGTGTGGAGTGTGCCCACTTAGAAATTTTTTGAAGCTCTGATTCTACCTCCTCATTTGGATTTACTACCTTCTCATATGCATGTACATAATCCTCTAAATATGTGTTTGAATATGTAGCGTCTGAGTGTGTGGAATCATCGTCTTTGATGTCTAGAACTTATGGAAGCACACGAGTCTCTGCATGTTGCACTAGAGGTGCATGGAAAGGACTCTCCTCAAATTGAAAAATGCACTCAATGATGATCTGGTCTATAGAGGGATCAATCAATATGTACCCCTTCACATCATCTGGATATCCCACAAAGATGAAAGGTGTGCTCTGTGGATCTAAGGCTTTCCTCTTTTTAGAAGGAATATGGGCCCATGCCCTAGATCTAAAGATGCAGAAGTGTGTGACATCTGGTTTGTCACCTGTCCAAGCCTTAAAAGGTGGCATATCCTCAACAGATCTGTGAGGTGATCTATCTTGTATGTAAGTAGCATAGTTAAGTGCCTCGACTCAAATCTTGGAAGGAAGTGATATTTCATGCAACATGCAACTGGTCATCTCCTTGAGAGACCTGTTCTTACTTTCAACAACTCCATTCTGTTGTGGAGTGTATGGAACTGTGTGCTGCAACTGGATACCAGCTTCATGACAAATATTCTGAACATCTTTTTTGATATACTCCCCCCCATTGTTTGTATGAAGGATCTTGATTTTATTCCTAGTTTGTGTCTCTACTTGAGATTTGAAGTCTTTGAGATTCTCAAAAACTTCAGACTTTTTTCTGAGAAAAAAAACCCAAGTATAGCATGAGTAATCATCAATAAATGTAAGAACATACCTTTCTTTGCCGATGAACGAATGTGGAAATGGAGCCATGAGACCACTGTGAACAAGATCCAAGGAAGAGGAGGCTCTCCTTGCCTTCCCCTTTTCAAAATTCTCTTCAGGATGGTTGCCAATAATGCATCCTTCGCAAACCCCTTCAGAAAAGTGAATTTCTGGCAAGCCTTCGACCATTCCTTGCTTGGAAAGTCATTGCATATACCTAAAGTTTAAATGACCAAATCTCTCATGCCATACTCTACTACTATCATTAGCATGTGTAAGTAGCAAAGAGGAGTCATATTCAGTAAACTTAGTGAACTTATACAACCTTGATTTGTGATCTACCTCACCAACTGCAATAATGGAAATGTCATGCATGTCAAGTACAGTAACTGAATCTGATGTAAATTCAACCCTTTTACCTATTTGAGTGATCTGATAAACTGAGAGTATGTTTATAGAAAGCTTTGGAACATGTAAGACATTCTCAAAACTTCCATTAGGGAGTTCCACTCTTCCCTCTCCTACAACCGCTATTGGAGTATCATCCCCCATGAGAATAGGAGGTCCAGAGCATGAACTCAAAGAAGTAAAAACTTCCTCTTTAGCTGCCATATGATGTGATGCACCAGAATCTATAATCCATGAATCAGATGAGGAATTAATTGCAACCAGAGCATGATGATTACCTTTCTTAGCCGCATGGTCTTCTTCCTTCTTCTTCTTGGCTCCTTCAGGAATGAAGTCTCCAAGGTTATTCCTTTGAAGTACCTGCGTCATAAGATTGATCTTCTTCTTCATGCATGTGGATTCTTCATGAATCGATTTATTGCAATATGTGCACTGCTTTCCCTTATTCTTCTCCCCTTTGTAATTTGAAGAATCTTTGGAACCTGAAGAATCCTTGAAGGGTTTGGAATGTCCCTCCTTTTTTGACTCTGGATGTAATAAATCCTTTCATTTCTACTTCGATTTCTGATTGTATGATCATTTTCCATCATGCATGGTGAGTGCATGTGCTTTGGGATATTTCATGAGGCCCATATGTATGAGTTTTGTCTGCTCGTGTGTAAGAGACTCAATGAACTGAGCCAACGTAGGCATTTTCCAATTTTCTCGAAAACGACATCTGCCAGAATCGAAATTGGAGACATATACAATGTATTATGGTCCTAGCTTGGCCAAGATTGTTAGAATAAGTTGTTTCTCTTGTGTAGAATTATCAATATCACATTCACCCAAGCTTAATAGAAAATATTTAAATTTAGTAAAAAAATCGTGTATGTTATCAAAACTTTTAGGGTCTAAGGTATTCAACTCTACCTCAAGCATATGACTTCGCATCTCATCTTTCTTTCCAAAGAGTCCTTCCAAGGTGGCTCAGATCTCGTTTGAAGTCTTGCAAGTGGCAACATGAAACCAAAAATCAGTGGAGATTAACTCAAGAAGTAGTCCCATGGCCTCATCCTTACGATTCACCCATCTCATCTTCTCAATCACTGATGTAGGTTCTGTTTCTGTCACCATCACCAAATTATACAGTCCTTTCCTTCTGAGTTGGAATTCTTCCTTGAGATTCCAATCAAAATAATTGTATGGTGTCAGGATTACCACCAAGTTTGACTGTATAATAGTTTCCATATCTATATCTCCCACTATTTATAAGAACCCCTAAAAATTTACTCTCAATCTGCAAGTGAAAAATTAAAAAATCACGACAGAAATGACACTTTAAGTGAAAATTCATATCAGTTTCAAGAGATGATATCATGACTTACTTTATGAGAAAATTGTGAGTCATCTCACCGAACGGTTGAAAACCCACTTCCAAAATGATTCGATTTACTTATCACGCAAGTTGTTTCCTCAAAAAAATAATATTTGTGGGAGCAATCACTGTAGAAAGGTACGACCATGGATTCGTATTAGTTTCAGGAGGCTACCTTGCCGCTTTCTTTCTGATCAAACAGTGAAGAATATCGCCAAACGGTTGAAAACCCACTTCCCAAAAGGACCGATTTACTATCCTTAAAGGTTGTTTCCTCCAAAACATAATAATTGAGGAGGAATAATTGATGAAAGTTACGACCACGGATTTATCTCACCGAAACCCCGATTTTCCTTATTCTTTGGCTTGTTTGGTTTTCTCCAAGTAGCATAGCTATGATACCATGTCAGTGTTTCATGGAAGCCTACATAGTATATCTAGCTAAAGCAAATACAAACAAATATTATCAAGAAAGGAAGAGAGATTCAATATGAAAGAATGAGAAAATATATTCACACTACTCCAATGAGTTGATGATTGATACATAGATCATGATCAATATGATACAATGAATGACTATAATACACTCATATATAGGGAAAAACATTCCATAATTAACAAAAGAAATGAAGAAATTATCTTTCCTTAGGAATGCATGCATGCATAATAGTGATGGTAAAAATAGAAAGTCTAAAATAGAACTAGTCAGTTAACTCCCACTGAACTAGTGTCTTGAAAATAGAAATTTCTCCAACATGAAGAAAAGAAAAATGATGGAGCAGATGATCCTATAAATCTGTTGCTTGAGCAAACTCTCATGTGACAGAGGGACGAAATGATGGAGAATTGTTTCCACATCCTTCAATGGTTGCCGATAGCAACAAGTGAATATTCATCAAACATCCACTTTGGAAGCACTTCTCCTTTCAAGGTACAGGTTAATTTTGATATTCCCATATTTGAAGGTCAGATAGATGCGGATGCCCTAGATAAATGGTTAAATCTGCTAGATAATTTTTTTGTTCACCATTTTTCCGATAGGGAAAAGATCACCTTCGCACTCCTTAAAGCTCTCCCCCATGTCAAATATTGGTGGGAAACTTACTGGGAGAACAGTTCCACAGAGGAGTTTGGAATATATGGGGCCGAGCCCACTTGGGATTTTTTTGTGGATGTGATAAAAGAACAATATTACCCTATTGGAAACTATCAGGACCAGTACATGAGATGGACCACACTATGGCAAGAGATGGGACAAGTAGTTCTGGATTTTACCAATACCTTCCATACCTTGCGCACCAATATGGGTATCAAATACTCCGAATGACATTTGGTTCTGAAATACCATGGGGCTCTACACAAATACATCTAAACTAAAATGGATTTTCTGGACATCTCATCACTCAGTGCTGCTTATCGATATGTTGTTAAAATCAAGTAGAAGTTTAAGCACTAGAACAAATGGGATTACGGATTTGTAAATCCAAAACAACCAAAGTATGATAAAGAAGACCCTAATAAACAGTCTCCTGAAAACTAGTCTAATCCATAGGAGAACAAGGGTCATAGAAAAAAAAAGAAGGACACTGGGAAATGGTGTGATTTCCACAAAATACCCTGGCACAACAACGATGAATGTAGCTCAAAACAGTCATTGGTGGCCAAGATCAAAGACAAGGAGTCGAACCCTGATTTAGAATCTGATTCTAAAAAAACTGGTAAAAGACATATCATCGATGCAGACCCCACTTATATTGTCATGATCGCAACAATTCAACCAGAAGAACCAATAGATCTTGAACAAGGGGAATGCCTTTTTCATTCACAGATGTGGGTGGAGGGGACCCCGCTACATTTTATTGTTGATAGCGGAACCCAGAAGAACCTCATCTCAACAAAGGTCGTCAAATAGTTGGGATTGTTGACAACACCACACTCGCATCCATACAACATCGGGTGGCTTCACAAAGGACAATATCTCTGTGTTATCTAACAATGTCGATTATCATACGGGATCCAACCCTTCAAGGATGAGATATTATGTGATGTTTCCCCACTAGATGTTTGTGATGTCCTCTTGGGCCAATCATATATGTGGAGACACCACACTGTTTATGAATCTCTACCCTGTAGTTTCATTGTTACTTTGGGGGGTCATCTCTACAGAATACTAGAGGTAGTTCCAACTATTGTTCCACCTAAACAGTGCCGCAAGGTAGTATCTCATACTGCAAAGTTCATCTTCTTCACAATTTGTTCAAAAGGGGAACATAATGACACTGCAATGACTACAACCTCGCCCCAAGCACCTTCTATCCAACAGAAGCATGTCTACAAGGTTGCAACAAAGAAAAAATATTCCTTCTGCACACATGCATATCATGTATCCAAAATGGATAAAAAGGTCCAACCCTTCCAGCCACATATTTGTGACAACCTTCAACAAGATAAGCAATGCAACTTCTCCAACAAGGCAAGCATCTCATCAAGATCCAGATTTAACAAACGCTTTTCCCTCTCCCCCGAGAACTCAATGCAATGGATACCATTGCTTCCTAAGGATACAGGACTGATCCAGGTGGATATTGGTGGCCACCCACCTTTTCCATCTAGCTCAAAACAATTTTCTGGCAATTTTGGTAATTTACTATTTTTAGCATTTTTTAACTTTCGGGGCCATTTTGAAGGCCTAAATGAAGGTTTTTCGGGATAGATATTCTCAATGATAACCAAAGGCATGATTTATCCCCCAAAATGAATCTCCTTGATGATACCTTTCCAACATGCTATCATGCACCTAAAACAAAGATCGTATGCAAAAGTTACGACCCCAGGAAGTTGATGTACTAACTTACCCAAACGAGGACCACATGACTTTTGGTGCTTCATCTCCTAGGGTTAGTTTTTTGGATGTATAGGGTTTTTGGAATTCATGTTTATTGAAAAAATTCCTTCAAATCCTCATTGTAATCATCTTCTTATGAATGCGAGTAGCCATCAGATCTCTTCTCAGAGATAAGTTGCCACCATTTTAGCGAGTCTTTCACTTTGTATTTTTACAGTCTCTATACATTTATTTCATTAATAGAAATCATGTATTACTGTATATATGTGTTTATGATTGCATCTATGATTCATTTATATTATATTATTGAATATCTGCGATATCTATGTTCATTTATTTATTATATCTCCGCTCTCATTTCGTGCCCAAAATAATCTAGATCAGTGGTATCAGAGCAGATGCCTCTTGATCGATTTTTCAGTGCATGTCCCTGACGAGGTCCGAGTATAGAAAGTTGGGTCTCAATCTTGTCTCTCTTGAATAAAATCACTCTCGCATGCCCAAGAAACCCTCCATGGTAGAAGAAAATAAAAACAAAAGAGCAGGCGATCCTATAAATACGTCGCTCAAGTAAACTCTCATGCGATAGAGGGACAAAATGATGGAGAATTTTTCCCACATCCTTCAACGCTTGTCGATAGAAATAAGAGCATATTCATTAAACAACCACTTTGGAAGCACCTCTCCTTTCAAGGTACTGGTTAATTTTGATATTCCCATATTTGAAGGTCAGATAGATGAGGATGCCCTAGATAAATGGTCAAATCTTCTAGAAGGTTATTTCTCTATTCACTATTTTTCTGATAGGTAAACGATCACCTACACACTTTTTAAAGCTCTCCCCCATGTCAAACATTGGTGGGAAACTTATTGGGAGAAAAGTTCCACATAGGAGTATGGAATATATGGGTCTAATCCCACTTGGGATTTTTTTGTGGACGCGGTAAATGAACAGTATTACCTTGTTGGCAACTATGAGAACCAATACATGAGATGGACCACACTAAGGCAAGAGAGGGGCCAAGAAGTTTTGGAGTTCACCAATACCTTCCATACCTTGTGCACCAAGCTAGGTATCAAAGACTCCGAATGAAATTTAGTTCTGAAATATCGTGGAGATCTACACATATACATACAAACTGAAATGGATTTTTTGGACATCTCATCACTCTGTGCTGCTTATCGATATGTTGTTAAAATCGAGAAAAATTTTAAACACCATAACAAACGGGATTTCAGATCTGTAAATTCGCAACAACCAAATAATGATAAAGACGAGCCTAATAAATAGTCTCCTGAAAACCAGTCTAAGCCACATGAGAAGAATGGTCATGGAAAGACGAAGAAGGACACCGGGAATTGGTGTGATTTCCACAAAATCCCTTGGCACAACACCGATGAAAGTCTCTCTAAACAATCATTGGTGGCCGATATCAAAGACAAGGAGTCGAACCCTGATTCATAATCTGATTCTAAAAATACTGGTAAAAGACAGATCATTGACACAGACCCCACTGCTATTATTGCGAACGTAGAAATTCAACCAGAACAACCAATAGATCCTGAAGAATGGGAGCACCTTTTTCATTCACAGATTTGGGTGAAGGGTACCCCATTGCATTGTATTGTTGATAGTAGAAGCTAGAAGAACCTCATCTCAGCAGAGGTCATCAAACAAATGGGATTCTCGACAACACCACACCTACATCCATACAACATTAGGTGGCTTCGCCAAGGAGGAGATCTTCGTGTTAGCCAACAGTGTCGATTATCATACGGCATCCAACCCTTCAAGGATGAGGTATTATGTGATTTTTCCCCATTGGATGTTTGTGATGTCCTCTTGGGCCAACAATGTTAAGAACCAAATATAAATATAGCATAGAAAAACCTCCGAAAAATACTCAATGCCTTGAAAAAGAGATAATTTCAGATAATAAGCCTCTTCGAGGGGGCTACCTCCTTTTACCCCACTTAAATGTTCAAGTACAATATGATTCAAAATGAAAATGTTTCTTTGGTATATATAGGATACTAGGAGGTATAATTACAACTAATGGCCTAAAGCTGACAGAAACAAAATAACATTACTAATATAATATGCCCCAATTAAGGAGTAATGAGCCAATATTAGGGCTTAACATACCCCTCCCCTTGAGACAAGTGTTGTCCACAACACTTGAGTAACTCTGGATGCTTCTGTATAAAAT